>JAADXF010000462.1:0-18118 GCA_023337575.1 Pythium chondricola | reverse complement strand
TGCTGATGCTGATGCTGATGCTGATGCTCATCCTCATGCTGACGCTGATGCGGCTGTTGATGCTGACGCTCATGCCGATGCGGTCGTTGACATGACTGACGATGCTCCCGTTGCTGTCACTGCCGACGGTCCCGTCGATGCCACTGCCGACGCCATCATTGATGTCACTACTGACACTGACACTGATTCTGCTGCTCCGACCGATGACGCGTCCACTGGAATCGTGCCGCTCGTCCCCCTGCGTGACGCACCGTCGCTTCCGTTGTCCACCACGCGCGCCATCGTTGATGAATACGTGTCGACTCAGTTTGCCGAGTTCCAGAAAGAGGCGCCACCGAGAGACGAGTTCCATACGGAAAAGCCGCGATGCGATGCCGAGTTCCCAGGCAGCCGCAAAGTCGACGAGCCACCACGACGCGACGCGCCGCCTCCTCTAGACAGCAGAATGGATGAACCGGAACTGTCCCCGCCGCGGTCGGGATTTGATTGTCGCAGCCCACCGCGCTTCCAAGGCAATAACGTACCCCGTCGAATGGACGGCCCGCCAGGATTCGGCGGACGTAGTCCACGGCGGCAGTCGCCACCGCCGCGAAGCCGGAGTCGAAGCCGCAGTGCTGGTCGTCGGCCGCCGATGATGCAGGATCGACCGCCGTTCGATGCGCGAGGACCGCCACCACCCAACAACAACCAGCATGCGCACTTCCAGGGACCGCCACGCTCGCCTCGCGGAGATCATGGAGCAGGCAATTTTCGAGGCGGACCAGGGCCTGGCTTTCGCCGCAGCCGATCGCGGTCTCCACCTCGGAGCAATGGATTCCCTCCGGGCGGAACGGGTAGACCACGAGAGCCGTCTCCACCGCGGCGTGACTTTCGTGGGCCTGGACCGAACGAGCGACGAGGACCATCACCACCGCGCGATTTTCGAGGATCAAATGGCCAAAGGGGGCCCTCTCCACCACGTGACCATCGTGGGCCCAACGGACCACGAGGTCCTTCCCCACCGCGCGACTTCCGCGGACCCAATGGCGAGTTTCGTGGACCGGATGGACCACGAGGTCGTTCGCCTCCGCGCAATTTCCATGGACCGAATGGACCTCCGCACTTTGGCCGGGACGGTCCGGGTATGATGCGCCCCGGGCCAGATCAGGGTGGCTTCAACGGTGGCCCACGTAGAGATCATAGCCGTAGTCCACCGCGAGGACGGAACGGGCCGCCGATGATGGCGCCGCCAGGTGGTCCCCCGATGCGTGGTCGCTCGCGAAGTCCACCACCCGGATTCCGAGGTCCACCTCGTGGTGGACCGATGGGTCGCTCTGGCAGTCCACCCCGTGGTCATGTGATGAGGCACCCAATGGATCGACCGGGCAGTCCTGGACGCGGACCGATGGACCGCCGAGGCAACCCTCCACGTGGCTGGCGACCGGATGGTCCTCGTGGTGGTCCACCGCCAGGCCATATGATGCACCAGGGCAATCGCAGTCCTCGAGGTGGTGGCGGGTTCCCACCAGGGCGCCCGCCCAGTCCACGCGGGGACTTCCGTGGACCACCACCGCCGAACTTCTCGCACGGGCGCCCGCCCAGTCCACGTGGGGACTTCCGTGGACCACCACCACCGAACTTCTCGCAAGGGCGTCCGCCCAGTCCACGCGGGGACTTTCGTGGACCACCACCGCCAAACTTCGACCGCCCTCACTTCGTCCAAGATCAGCCAGACTTTGACTTCGGAGGTCCCGATGGACCCCCAGATGGACCGCCGCCCAGCAATGGCTCGCGCAATGGCGCTCCTGGACCGTTTCCTCCACGAGGCCGCAGTCGAAGCCGTAGTCCTCCGCGCCATCTTGACCCTCGAGATCGACCGATGGGACCAGGTCCTGAGCCGATGATGCACCCACAGCACTTTGGACCGATGGAGAACGGGATGATGATGGTTCCACGCAACATGCCGCCGCCAGACTACTCGTCGGTACGTTGCCACCGTCGCCGTGTCTTCACTTGTTGTGATTTTTTAGTTGCTGACCCATGATTCTGACGCTGTGGCTCGACAGGGAAGTGTGGCGACGTGGGTGTTCGAGCTCAGGCGTAGTGGTAGACCCAAGTTCCGCTGCCAAGCCCTCCCAACCTCGCTGCCGTTCTCTGGACAACTGTAAGTCGCGTCCACGCCCTTCGTGATGTACTGTGCCCACCACCACGATACTGACGTACACACTTTGGTTTGCGCAGGCCCTTGATGCTGGATGTCGTGCAGTTGCCACGCTTGGACCAATTTCGCCAGTTTCTGATGTTGGACCACGGCGCGATGCATCATTGCGTGTACGAAATGCGCCCCGACGCGCTGAGCGAACGACACGGATACGAGGAGTTCCGAGACTATCTGCTCCACGGGCGTGACGGCGGACGCGCGGGGCTCGCGCTCGAGCTCGAGCGTGCTGGCTACAAGGTGTTTGTGCTGCCCCCGAGCACTGCTACGCGCACGCTGGGCTACAAGGGCGAGTTTTTGGTCGCCGTCATCCGCCGTCGCGGATGAACGCAGTGAGGGAGGAGGCAGAGAGATGTAATGAGTTGTTCATGTACCGGCGCTTGCTTTTGTCTTTGACTCTCTGTGGACGGCTTGCATTCTTGAGAGGTTCATTCATTCATTGATTCATCCATCGACTCACAAACTCACTGCTACAGCACGTACGTATGGGGGTGAAGAGCCTTGCATAAATACGCTTGGAGGGGCCTTACAGGATTCCGACCCATGCACGTTGATACTTGTCGTACCACCGCGTCCTCCAGTTGTTGATCGACCTGTCGATCAGTTGGTTCACGAACAATTGACACTCACTTGTGCGCGCGCCAGGCTTGAGCCGTTCCTTCAGGCCTTCAATGACTGCGCGCTTGCCTCCGGCAAAGCACGGAAGATCTTGGTTACCCACGAGCATCATTTCGACGAGAAGAACAATCTTGTCCATGTTGCGGCGAAGTGCGAGATATGCTCGAATGCACAGTGACCGGAAGTAGCGGAAGGTAGCGCTACGAGCACCACCCATCAACTCCACGAACTCGTCGGTGAGCTTGAACGGCGCTCGCTCGAAGTTGAGGTTGCTGCCAGGGCTGTTGGTCAACAGGAATCCGAAATCGATGTGGACGACGTGACCTTCCGTGTCCAGGAGGATGTTGCCATTGTGGCGATCCTTGATCTGGAACACGTAGCACAGGATGGAGTACGCAGCCAGACTCTCCACGAAGTTCCGACGAGCTCGACGGAACTCCTTCGTATCACTGCCAAACAGGCGCTGAAAAAAGTCGCTGCAGAGCATCGGTGAGCCACTACACGAATCAGCCGTGATCATTGGATCACGTACAGCAATGTGGTGTAATCTGGATCGTTCCGCTTGAGAGAATCGAGAGAGACCGTGTTCGGTACAGCCTCGATCAAGCCGGCCTTTGCAGATGTTGCGATGACGTTATATGGCCTATCGCACATACGCGTGTGAACCGTCTGATCACTTGCAGACAACAATGCCGCACTTACCTCAAACGCAGAGGAAGGGAGTAATCCTTGAAGATGCGATCGCACTGGGCGATCAGCTGCGCGGCAAATTGCTCTTGCCGTAAGTCATCGTTGCTCTTCACAATCACAGAAAGTAATCGCCACCCAGGATGACTACCCAGAGGAGATTCCTCCCTGATGCGATCTTCCTTCTCACTCCACCGCTCACGGAACACAATCACGGGCTTCTCGTCCTCGTAGTCTCCATCTTCATCATCCTCACCATCAGAAAGCTTCTCACCTTCCGCCTCTGGCGTTTGCTCGGGAGTCTCAACTTCACCACCAGTCACCTCAGGCTCAGCATCAGTGAGGACATCTTCCAGCTCGAAGTTACGCTTCCACGCGTCGGCGTCGGTGAAATCAAGACTCAGGCTTATGTCACGACTCCGCTTCGGTTGTCCATCATCCGACGAGTCTTCGGGGCCAGTCGCCTTGATATCAGACTTCGGCTCTGGAAGAGGTTCATTCGCACTCGCTGCGGGCTCTTCCTCGACTTGGCTCACAGTTTCTACTCCGTCGAGTTGAGGTGTGAGAATCACATCGTCTGCGCCAGACTCAGCAGCAGGCGAATCCTCCGCCAACGTGGACAGCTGAGGTTTTTGCTTCTTCGCGAACCACGAAGCGTAGAACGAGTCAAACTTGCTTGCTGACTTGTGAGATTCGGCGCTCGTCGAGGACTTCTTTGGTCTGGATTGGCGAGAGCGAGTAAGACCCCACTGTCCCAACTTTTTCTTCTGCTCGGCGTTGCTCGAAACGTCTCGCTCATCATCACCTTCCTCTCCATTGTCTGCGGTATCTAACTCCATCCGGGCACGAACATCGGAATCGCGAAGCGGGAGCTCGGGCGTCGCAGCCAGCACGTCTTTGTCGAACAAGTCGTAGATGATCCGGCCACTCTGAGGCTCTTCGTTGGTCTTCGTTTCTTCTTCAACATACAGATCGTCTGGAACTCGGCTTGATTCGTCGTAACACAACCCATCCAGCAGCTCTTGTACTGATGCAAGATCATTCGACACTGGGATGATGAGCCGCTCGAAGCCGAATCCTTTCGCATCTGTCGGTAGCATCCTTTCACGAAGGGGTTCTGGATCTTTAACCTTCTTGAATGGTAGTTTGATCCCAAACTTACGACTTCGGCTGCGTCGCCGGCTCAGTGAAGCCTTCGGCTTCTTCCTCGCGCTCTCATCGTCATTTCCACTGACAGAGTAATCGAGAACCTCGACGCACAAGAAGTATGGCACGCGTTCTTTCGTCGAAAATGTGAAGCATTCCTCGAGTCGGAAGCCTTTCACACGGTGGCATGAGTTGCCGATCGGCAAATAGATCACGTTGGAAGGCAACGATCTCTCACTGATCTCAGCCAAACCTCTGCGAAGCTCATCATTGCGCTGTGCATACGACACTTGGATGAGACGATCCGCCAGATCGGTGAGAGTAGTCACGAAGTTGGGAGTCTCGTTGTACAACGCGATTTGTTGCTCGTTTCCTTCCTCAGGCATAGCTTCGTACAGCAAAGCCACGCGCTTCGCCTTCAAGAACGCTGCGAAAGCTTCATCGTCCTCGGCAGTCTTGGCAACGTTGGTTTCTTCTGCAGCGACATCTATGCTGAACGAAGATGCACGTCGCAGAAGCAGATTCCGGCCTGGTTGGGACACCTCTTCGATGTTCAATCCTTGCTCCATCAGCACTGCTGGTACACCACCACGATGTTGAATCGCTGTGAGTAAGTCGGCGTTCTCTTCTTCAGGCGACGATGTCACGCTAAGATATTCCGACTGGTAGCCACGGGCGTCGCCGCAGAAAGATCGTATGAACCAGAGAAGCCGATGCGCGAACATGAGCGATTCGCCGCTCCGAGACATGAGGAAGCACTCGAGCTGGTGCTGCTTCGAGTAATTGCCGTGGACGAGAAACGTGCACAGCTGTGGAATGTAGAACTCGAACTCGAGCTCGTTCGATTCGTAGCTCGCGTAGAGTTCTTCAATCACATCCTGGTGTGCGTAGAGCTTCAAAAGCAAATGGAACATATCAAGTTTAGACCGCTGACGCTCGAATGCGACTGCACCACCATCGCTTCTCGAGCGATGCGCGATCTTTTCCATCGTGTTCCGCAGCTTCTCGTCCCAAAAGCTTTTGAACTCTCCCGTGCTGAGCTTGTCCTCGCTCTTCTGAGAGAGCGATCGAGTGATAGACGCGAATGAAGTCAAGCTTGGCAGTGTGATACTGGCGTAGGCTGATCCTGGCGATGGCGTGTCGAGAGTGCTTTCGCGATCGATGGACACAGTCGTCTTTTCATCGCTTGAGGACGGACGTTCTGCCTCGATCTGTTTCACCACACGTGGCTTGGGTGGTTTCCTCGAAAAAACGGATGCTCGAACTCGGCGAGGTATCGACGCCAACGAAAATCGGCTGCTGGTACTCTCGGGTCGGTCTTCTTTCGGTGACGGCAGCGCCGCGGGCGTTTCGCCTTGGTCAGAATCAACATCCGTGCTGTTCCGCTCTTCGTGTACAATCTCCACGTCGCCCACTTGGCCTTGGGCACCGTCTTTCTCGGATGTTGACAAGGAGTGCCGTGCAAACATCGGATCGTCATCGCTGGCTTCATCGTCGGCGTCTTCAGAATCGCCTTCCTCTGCCGACGAAAGTGACGCGATCACCGAGCTCGTCGCTGTCGTCGTGCTGAGGAGTACGTCTGGTGTGGCTCCATCCTCGTCTTGATTATCGAAAAATGCTCGCTCCGGAGGCGTCTTGTCCTGGTTCCGAACGCCGCCATCGTCCTCACTCGTGTGTGCTACCGTAATCCCCACCGCGTCGTCGTTAGGAAGGCCAAGCGCGACCATACTCGGGAAGCTTTTCGCGTCGCTTACACTTGATTTCCTTTGCTTTCTCCCTTCTTCTCGTGCTCGCTCCTGTTGGTGAACTGCAGAGTGATTGTCGCCAACTCCTTGTGAGCCGTCTCTGGATTTGTTTCGTCCACTGTTGCCTGTTGTTTCCGAACGCGCGGGCGGGGTTATCTATGATCCAGTCTGTGGCGTTCCAGAGCCGAGAATTGTCATGCAGCAAGGAGACACCAACTTCCAGGAGCGTTTTTTGCTGTGCCCGCCAAGCATCGGACTCGTTGCTGTTCAATTGTACCGAGCGGATTAGGGCTTGGCTATGCCACTCAAGATGCACGAAAGTTCCACCAGCCTGGCTACCCTACCCCTATCCAGAGTGGATTCACTTCGTCTGCTATATCAGTATGCTTGGTGGTTTCCAAACCTACAGCACAGACAAGTCCAAACCCATGCTGTATAGGTGTTTTTCGAATCAATATGAAAATATCTCACAAGCTTAGCAGCGTCAATCGCCATCTTGCGGAAATTTAGAAGCCCGTCTAACTTGATATGTGTGATGTGGCACACGTGGCAGAGTTTGCCTGACGTTCACCTGAACAGCTCGCCCAGCTCCCTCCAAAGGGTGAAAGAGCAAGCATCGAGCACTGAGGTCCTGCGCCATCATGTTGAATGCTATCCAGAGCGCGAGCTATGTGGTGCTGATCACCTTGATGATCGCATCCAACTACGTCTTGATCCCAGTGCCGGTGCAGCTGATTACGTCCGCGACGTCGATCATTTACATCGGCTCCACGCTCTCGTTGAAGCTGAAGCACCACCGCGAAGCGACCGGCGAGAAGAATGAGGAGGTCATGAAGGCAGAGGACGCGTACATGTTCCCACTCATGGGCTCTGGAGTGCTCTTTGGTCTCTACATGCTCTTCAAGTTCTTCGACAAGGACCTCGTCAATCTGCTCCTCACCTCGTACTTTGCGCTGATCGGCACCTACAGTTTGACCGAGGCCTTCAGCCCGCTGATCAAGCAAGTGCTGTTCAAGGACCGTTCCAAGGTCTACAACTTCAGCCCAAAGATTCCTTTCTACGGCGTGTACAAGCTCGAGCTCTCCCACGCCTGGATGCTCACCTTTGTCTTCGCTTCTGCCTTTGCGACTGCGTGGTTCAAGACCAAGCACTTTCTGCTGAACAACATCTTCGGCATCTCGCTCTCGATCAAGGGTATTGAGTCGCTTTCGCTGGGCAGCTTCAAGGTCGGCGCGATTTTGCTCAGTGGCCTCTTCTTCTACGATATCTTCTGGGTCTTCGGCACGGACGTCATGGTGACTGTCGCGACGTCGTTCGATGCGCCGATCAAGCTCATCTTTCCTCGCGAGTTTGCGACTGCGACGGAGAAGGCCAAGTACTCGATCCTTGGTCTAGGTGATATTGTGATCCCGGGTATCTTCATCGCGCTGCTCTTGCGCTATGACGCGCACCGTGCGAATGTCACCAGCACCCGCCAGAACTTCCCCAAGCCATTCTTCCACGTGAACATGGTGTTCTACGTGCTTGGCCTGGTCGCCACCGTCGCGGTGATGTACATCTTCAACGCCGCGCAGCCTGCGCTGCTCTACCTTGTGCCAGCTTGTCTTGGCTCGGCCATTGTCACTGCGTTTGTTCGCGGTGAGTTCAAGGAGCTCCTCGCTTATTCGGAGGAGGAGGAAGAGGAGGAGCCGAAGAAGGAAGGCGAGGCGGCGAAGAAGGAGACCGAAGCGAAGAAGACCAAGTAGGCAGAACGCATGCATTTGATGTCGTCGCTAGAATCGTGCATACACACCACTCGTTTTACTTTTTACGATTGGTCTACCGACACTCGAGTCGATTGCTTCAGAAGAAACAGCATATATGCTGTTTCATAGATGAACTTCAATGCCATGGGGCGAATGTGTTCTGGTCACTTGGTGATACAGTACAGGGCACTGGCAAGTTGAAACAGCGCAACGCCTCCACTGCACAATACCACACACACACACACGCTCGACTAATGGTGCCCACTCCAGAACTCACAATACAGAACGCCAACGGCTGGGAACGGTACAGTACTCGGCATCAATCGCCAGCCATCTTCATCGTCGTCGACATTGACATGTGAACTCGCCTTTAGCTCGACTGACGCATGTCCTGTCTCGTCAATGACGTAGCCAGTAGGTCATCCCTCTGTACATCGCTAGGTCGAGATATATAATCGGCGTCGCCTTGCCGTTGCAGAGTGAATGCTTGGCCATGTGACAGAGACCGTGAAGTGTATCGAGGTTTTTCAGATGACTTGGATCCCAAAAAATTGCCCGGATGATCTTTCAAATCGAATGAAAGAGCATCCACTTCACCCGATGTCCATGGGAATTAGACGCATAAGACCTGTTTAAATCCATACGGCGCATCCTTCATACCACTCGTATCCCTTGGCCGTGTTGTTCGTCTGCATACAAACTGCAAGATCAATTCTCTTTTTTGTGCCCAGTGCGAGGTTTTATTGACCCTTTGACCTGCTCGCGAGCACGGCCACGGGACCAAAAGCGTTCAGTCATTCTCATTTCCTGACTTTTCAAAGTGCAGCGCCAAGCGGAAGCGTCGGGCCCAAGCGTCGGTATAACTGCCCGAGGTTGGCCGCAATAAAAAGAATCCAATCCCTCCCACCCTCCCCGCATCAGCGATCTTTCCATCGATAGAGTAAGTGCTTGTGACTGTGTCTGAGTATGGCATCCGTCGGTGTGCTTTTCTGTGTTTTTTATTTCGTTTTCACTCGTGTGGCGTTTGGTGTTGGCGACCAATGTCTCTCCCCCCATGGACATGGAAACTCACGGCATTGCTGCTGCTCCTATCGCTAGGCGTCGCCTTCCTGCATAAATAGACTCGTGGCCAAGCGCAACAAGATGGTGCTCGCGTCCCCTTCGCCGTGCGCGTCCCCCTCCCAGCGCCACCTCTCGGTGCGCACATCCTCCTCCTCCTCGCCCAAGCACGAAAACACCGACGCCAACGGCAACCCCGCCATGGAAGTGGAAATGGATGCCCATCCATCAACGTACGGTGACAAGCCCGAGAGCTACCCCATCATCGTCACGCCCACGACCCATCGCCGCAAGCGTGATGTCGTGCGACAGATCTCGATGCGACTGTACTTGAAGGGCAAGGACATCGCCGAGGACGTACTGCGCAACGTCGTGCCGCAACGCGTGGAAGACACCGAGGACGTGGTCACGAGTGGTCACTCGACACTGGAGCACGAGATCGCGCCGTCCCGCAAGACCCGCAAGCATTTGTGGATGCCGCAGACCCAGGACGACTCGGTGCTCATGCACTCGGCTGCCATGCCTCACGACGTGAACGCGTTCTTTCTCTCGCGTGTCACCGACCCGACGTCCTACTTTTACCGGTTCCATTTCGACGACGCAGCGCGCATCCTGGCGCCGCAAAAGGCCGAAGTGCAGCTCGTGGATATCAACTGGCTCAAGCCGCACGAAGAAATTGTGAGCTGGGAACGCGTGATCGGGCTCAAGAAGGCGACCATCTCCTGGGACGCGTACACGGAACCGTTGCTGGTGGACGTCAAGACCGGGGCGATCTTGGATGGCCACCACCGATACAACGTCGGCCTCCAGCTGCGGCTCAAGCAGGTGCCAGCCGTGCTGGTGGACTACCTCGGCGACCGCACGATCACCGTGGACGTGTGGTCGGGCTGTGGACGCACGCAGCTCACCAAGGAAGAGGTGATTGAGATGTCGCTCTCGCCCAACGTGTTCCCACCAAAGACCAGTCGCCACCGCTTCACCGAGAGCCTCCCACCGATCTCCATCCCGCTGTCGGTGCTGCGGCAGAACCCCACGCCCATTGCCGAGCACACGATCTCGTTGTTGACGAAGGCCAACTCAACCCAGAAGAACGATACCGACGTGCGGCTCGAAGTGGCCAGCAACAGCAGCAGCACACAGGACGAGAGTGACGAGGCGAGCCACGCTCAGCTGGAGCGGGCGTCAAGCTTCCGCAAAGTGTCGATCAGCTTGATCTGCGGGGCTCAGAACCTGGCGAGTTCGGTCACCAAGAGCCTCTTTCGCAGCCGCCACCGCAAGTTTGACGACGTCCACGCCGACTCGAAGCTTGACATTATGCGGCGGCTGCCTCAGCCGACGACGCAGACATCTGATTTCTTCACGGCGATCCGTGAGAACGATCCGACGTCGAGTTTCTGTCGCCAGAAGGCCGCGACGTTCGAGGACTTGCTGTCGTCGGATGCCTCGCGTCGTGAAAAGTTTTACCTTACGCGTATCTGTGACCCGACGTCGTACTTCTACAAGTTCCACTTTGACGCGACCCACAAGCGCGAGCCCAAGCGTGCGCCGATCATGCTCGCGAACGTGTCGTGGCTCAAGGCCCACGAGCATGTGGTCAGCTGGGACCGTGTCGACGGTCTTCGACGAGCCACTGTCCAGTGGGACGCGTACCTCGAGCCGCTGCTCGTGGACGTCAACACGGGTGCAATCCTCGATGGCCACCACCGCTACCACGTCGGCAAGCAGCTCGGACTCGAGACCGTGCCGTGTGTGCTGGTCGACTACCTCGGCGACGAGTCGATCACCGTCGACGTGTGGCCCAACTGCGGCCGCGACAGCCTCACCAAGCAGGAGGTCATCGACATGTCGCTCTCGGACGATGTGTTCCCACCAAAGACCAGTCGCCACACGTTCTCGGACGACCTGCCGCCAATCTCGGTGCCGCTCTCCAAGCTCCGTGTGCCCATCGAGACCCACTACTGCGAAGCGTAAAGCAAAGCCAGCTCGCCACGAGTGTACAGATACTAAGTCGCCAAGGCAACGCCGCTTGCTTGCCCCTCCCTCTTCATGTTCATCTCTCTTGCTTTCGATTTCCATTTAATCAAATACGTAGCTCAATACTACAGACGAGTACAGTACTGTCACCACTTCCACAGTGAGCAAGGGTATTACCATCAATTACTACTACTCGATTTCGACGCCCCCAGCAGCGGTGTGTTCTCCGTGACCACGCGGATCTGTAGCGGTGCCTCCATCGCTCCCGTCGGCGAGTGGCTGCGTCTGCCTTTCTTGGCACGACGGTCTTTCACGCGTGTCCGTGCGCGGTCAGCCAGCAACTTGAGCTTCTTCTTGACGAAAGACGGCTTGCCAAACTCGACCGCACGCGCCCGACGCGCATATTTCGCTCGCCAATAGTCGACGATACCATGGACGTACACGTCGCTCTCGTCTTCGATTTCTTCCTGGATGATTTCCTCGATCACATCTTCAATCGTGATGATGCCGACAAACCGGACATGCTCCGGGATGTCCTCGTTATTCTGCCAGCACTGCGAGACGAGCTTGGCGTCCTTGGTCACGAGCGCAATGTGTGAACGGCCCTTTTGGAACTCGTTCAGCATGTGGTAGCACGACTCGTCTGGAGACACCACGATGGGTTTGCGGAGCGCGAGGTCGTACACCGGCCGGGCATCTTCCGGGTCCACGACGATCAGTCGCTTGACCATCAACAAACCGACCACGTTCGACGGGTAGTCCTTGTAGATCGGGATGCGCGAGTGGCCCGACGCGAGGATGTCGGCCATCACGTTCGCATCCAGCTTGGTCTCGTACTCGAGCATGTACACTTGTTCAATGGGAATCATCACTTCACGCACGCTCTTGGCGGTCAGGTCCAGTGCGCCGTGGATGATGGTGACCTCATCTACATGGAGCCGCGTGCTCTGTGCCGAGTTCTCCCTGGCAAACTCTGCGTGCGGTGGACTGCCACGTCGATGGCTCGTATCACTCATCGATTCACGGCGGCTTGGGTGGCGACGATGAGAATGATAGGTGGGCGTGGTGGCGTGGTCGCTTCCATACTGGTGGTCAGTGACGTCCGTGTGCGATTCGATGAAGGTGCGTCGTAGCTCTGCTGTCTCTCGTTGCAACGCCACCAGCGCCTTGAGCTCTTGGCGCTTGTACCGCACGATGTCGTGATCCGCACCAAGGAACCAGTCCAGCAACTTGGCCAACGGGTACGAGATCGGGCTGGTGATGAACATGAGCGCACGCACCGCAGGACAAAGCGCGGCAGCGATACGCAATTGGTTTGGACCAGTGAAGATGGCGGATGGCAGGATTTCACCAAACATCAAGACACACGTGACCGAGAGGATGATCGAGACCGACTCGGGCACGATTTTGCTGAGGAAAATGGGCAGCGCTTCGTTGGCGCCGGCGTTCACCAGCAGCAGTGTGACGAGTAGAAGGTGGTGGCGCGAGAGGATCGGGATGAGCTTCTTGGCGCGCTTCTTCTCGATCGCGCTGCCCTCCATCTCCAAGATGCGCATGTTGAGCATGTCGAGGGAAAGCAGGCCCATGGTGAGACCCGCCATCATGCCGGCGGCCGTAACCATGGCAACACTCATGCAGAGGTAGAACCAGAAGCCACTGGGGTTACATGACGGCGTGAAGAACTTGCACTCCTCGGAGGACATGAGGAGGCGACACGAAGACAGGAGGAAGCGGTACGAGCGATAACAGTTGTGCTGTTGTGTGTTGGGGCCTTCCGTTTTTGACGTCTCGAGATGTCACAGGCGTAAGGGTCACACTCGCGAGGGATTCCTTCTACAGATTCTGAGTCTGGATCGATGGGCTGATTAGTTACGTGCTCGCAGAAGAATGCCGGTCTCTTGAAGCATGCTTACAGCACACACTCGACAGTGTCGATACTCGACACTTTACTGAATGCCTCTTCATTGTTGGCATGTCGGTTCTGTTCTCTCCTCAACTCGAGTCGACACCAGAGACTAGATGAGAGAACGGACCCGACGTGCCTAGCCTTCGGATTTCGAATTTTGGTGGGACTAGGGAAACCACGTCTGAGTCTGAGTTGGTCCCGTCCTAAACCGACTGGATTTCGGTCCTGTATCACACCTCCCACCTCCTCTTTGGCGCAATGGGCAATGTCCAACAGGACTTGCTTTGGACAGAGCTCTACACCATTCGCAATCTCCTCGCTGCAAATCACATCACAACGCACGCAACATTGGAGCCACCACCTCCACTTCCACTGACATCCGAAACACTCAGCTCTTCCCGCTGTCAAGACCAGTCGCGGCCATCGACCCAATGTACTGCAACCCGGCGCCAATCACACTACACCTCAAGGAACTGTCATGGATGCCGTCCGATGACTACACGATCCGCGAGCGGTACACGGATGAGCTTTACTTCCGTATCAACAGCGAGGCGTGCCCCAGCCTCACGCGCATGACGCTCTTGGATCCGAACAACGTACCCGTCGCCTACATGCGCGACGAGTGCAGCAAGACCATTTTCAATATCAGTCCGACCCGCGATGTGAACCAGCAGCCACTCCGGATCGAGGCGAAAGACACGACCTTCGAGACGATACTTGAGGGCGGCTTCCGCAATGTTGTCAACGGTTGTGATGTACGTATTGGACTCTATGGCGACTACCGCGCACACGATAGCGTCATCTGGATGGACCAGGGCAACGGACAGAAGCTGCCTGTTGCACGCATATACCGGCCAACCACAGATCGCAGTTTTTCCCTTGGTGTGCAAGACTACTTTGTGGAGATCGCGCCGAACGTGGATACGGCGCTGATGGTGCTCGTCTGTGCCGCGTTGGACGAGTGCAAGAAGGACTAGCGCCACTACAATAAAGTAGCAAGCTTTGGACACGTGAAACCCGTCAAGAACTGCATGTGCTGTGCTGGCCAATGCAGGCGCATACTCGTGGTACGTCCAGTCAAAAGCCTGAGCATGCGAATAGTATTCTACTTGAGTTTACGGTTCAATACATCAGGCACATGGACCTGTCTGTCAATACGGATTTCGATCGGTGGCTCCTGCACTTGAACCCGGCTGGCAGACGGTGGTCGTTTCCGTGGTCCTCGCGTGCGTACACGGCTGCGCGCTCGATCCGCCAGTGCTTTGAGTCGCTCGAACACAAACGACGGTCTTCCTGGTGACCCCTTGTGGATTATTCCTCGCTTCACCGACCGCGCCTTCCAATACTGCGCGATGCCATTCACATAGACGTCGCTCTCATCTTCGATTTCTTCTTGGATGAGCTCTTCAATCACGTCTTCGATCGTGATGAGACCGACAAACGACACCGACTTGGGGATCTCCTTCTGGTGCTTCCAGCAGTGCGATACCTTTGCCGCATCGTGAGTGACGAGCGCCATGTGGGAACCCCCCTTTTGGAACTCGTTGAGGATGTGGTAACACGATTCATCGGGCGATACAACGATTGGTTTGCGCAGTGCGAGATCCGACACGGGACGGGCGTCTGAGGGGTCCAACACGATCAACCGCTTGACCAGGAGGACTCCGACGACGTTGGATCGATGGCCGCGGTAGATAGGGATACGCGAGTGGCCCGAGGCCATGATATCAGCCATGGCGTTCGCGTCCAATTTTGTCTCGTAGTCGAGCATGTACATCTTCTCCATTGGGATCATGACCTGGCTGATTGTCTTGGCCGTGAGATCCAACGCGCCATGGATGATGGTGACCTCGTCCACGTGGAGTCGTGTGCTCTGGTTCGGGTGCTCCGACTCGGGCTCGCTGTTGTGCCCTGCACTGGTGGCGTCTTCGTCGTCGGTGTCTTGGTGCTCGATGTAATCAGCTTTCACGCCTTCGTCGTCCGAAACTTTCGCGTTCTCGCGTTGGCTGTTGGCGATGCGTCGGCGTCGGCGCACCTTCTTGATCGACTGATGCAAGCCGTCCGAGTCACGCTGCAGCTCCACGAGCGCCTTGAGCTCTTGGCGCTTGTACCGTGCGAGGTGGTGGGTATCGCCCAGCGTATAATCCAATACTTTCGCGATCGGGTAGGACACGGGACTCGTCACAAACATGAGGAAGCTCACGAGTGGGGTGAGCGACGACGCGATCCGCAGTTGGTTCGGACCCGTAAAGATCGCGGACGGAATGATCTCGCCGAACAAAAGCACGCACGTGACGGAGAGCAGAATCGACACGGATTCCGGGACGAGTTTGCTAAAAAAAATGGGCAGCGCCTCGTTCGCACACGCGTTGCCGAGCAGTAGCGTCACGAGCAGCAGGTGGTGGCGCGAGAGGATCGGGATGAGCTTTTTCGCGCGCGCCTTTTCGTCGGCGCTGCCTTCCATCTCCAAGATGCGCATGTTGCGCATGTCGAGCGACACGAGCCCCATCGTGAGACCAGCCATGAGCCCCGCCGCGGTGATGATGCCGAGCGATGCGAAGAGGTAGAGCCAGAACGACTTGGGGTCGCATGAGAGCGAGAAGAGCTCGCACTCGCCGCTCGCGTGGTGCTCCATGGTGTCTTTCCACGAAGGGGTCTTCTCCTCCCGTCACGAGTCGCTGTGTGTGTGGGGGAGTGGGTGAAGAGTGTGTGTCCATGAGTTGGTTCACGCCTGATCGATAGGTTTCTTCGATGGTTTTTTTTGGTTTTGGTTTGGCCCATCCTTGATCTGAGACAGCACCCCTAGTCGTTGTGTCGACAGTCGTTTTGTAGAGAAGACTTGACTCAACCTATTGAGAATCTGATTCCACTTCTGATGCATTGGTCTGATTCGATCGGTGCGCTGTTGCGTGGTCCACGTCACGAACAAAACGAATCTCAGCCCTGACAATGACAACCTTGTGACAACTGAGATGAGTGGCACTCCTTCACGAGTCAGCGCTATTAGCCAGCACGGCCTCCCCTGCGTCGACAGACGGCGCGCTCTGTACGAGCCGAGTCGGCGTGATGCATACACCAAGTTATTTCTGTACTCGAAAGGCAGGCGGCTCTTTGCTTGGTTGCAACTCTATTGATTTTGCCTGTGTCTAGGCCAGCACGGCTTCGCGCTCCACCCTCTTCTTCTCCTTGGTCTTGGACGTGGATGGTACTTCGGCAGTGGATTGCAATATGTCCACAGCTACTTGCTCTAAGTGAATTAAAGACAACTGGTCAGTATTGTTGAGTGCAGCCTAACCTGAGATTGGCCAGTCGACGCACCTGGCTCGAGTGCAGTGGTTGGCGCCTCCGGAAGAGCAGCCTCTAGTGCTTGTGCTTCTTCTTCTTCGATGGCTGCGAGCTCTGCTAGAATTGCATCTTCGTCGTCGACTGTGAGGCTGCCACCGATCAACTGGCTGATTTCCTGTGCACACCACAACGTCGTCAGTCTCATGGGAGATCGTCAGGTTCTCATGCATGTGTTGAGCATACTCGTTCGATTTCGATCGCTTCTTCCGTCTCGAGCATCAAGTTCTGGACAGCTTCGACGGTCATTTCCTGATCAATCCGATACAACGTCAGGTACAATGCGTGATGCAAATCGCAATGAACGCGACGTGGAACAGTACCTTGTGGATGGCGTCCAACACCGAGTTACCGGCCTTGAGACCTTCGAAAACCTTGAGCTGTTGTGTCTCCCACTCGACGGTGTCCACCATCTCCAGCACCTTGAGCAAATGTCCATCAGCTTCCTTGATCTGGTGCTCCTTGAACTTCTTCACCTTCAACGCCAATTTGGCTCTTTCCTACGTTATGAAATCTCGTCAGCTCACAGTCGCCCCCATTCCTAGCGGTCCGTAGCAAAACTCACCCTCTTGCCAGCCACCATCAATTCTTTTGCGCTCTCGTGGAGCTGCTGTGCTTCAATGTCGAGACGCGCCTGGTACTTCTTCAATCGATCACGTGCGTTCTTGAGCTCGAGGATCGCCTTATCCTTGGATGTGACTTGTGCGCGCGCCTGGTCACGCTTCGAGTTCCCATTGCTCCCGCTGGCTGGTACCCGGCGAGCATCCGCAGCGCCCTTGTTCTTCGACGAGGACCCGCCCATGTCGTTGTCGGCACGTAGAACTTCCTCTATGCGAATTGCAATTGTTCTGCACTCAGACAGCACACATGATTGACCAAAAATACGATATATTCGAATTTTAATTTAAAAAATCAAAACAAATTTTGAATATTGAATAACGTAAGCTGCCAGTTCTTGGCCTATCATCAGTTGTTGGCCTGTCACTATTTTAAATCGTTTGATTGGTCAAAAGTAAACTCCCATGTTTTCGGAAAGTCTGTTGTTCCCGCGTAGTCTTCAAGTTTGCGCGCGCATACTCATGCCGGAATACACACCGGATGCGCTGCTCAAGGGCGTGGCGCAGGTCATCAGTGGCCACAAGGGTACCGACGTGAGTGCGACCACCAAGATTCCCTACCGCTCACTCATGCGCCACGTGCGCAAGACGAAGAAGGGCGAGTTGGCTGGCGCAGCTCGACCTGGCCCCCCGCCAATTCTCTCTGAAGAAACTGAAAGCGATTTGGTTGCGTGGGTTGTCGGCTGTCAGCTTGAAGGGTACCCCGCCAGTCGGCTCGAGATCATGGTCAAGGCGAACGAGGTGTACAACTTAGTCCACTCTGGGACAATAGGTGACGGTTGGTACCGCTGCTTCATGGATCGCCACCCAGAGCTGGCTAACCGTCAAGCCCAAGTTATCTCACGCGTCCGCAATCAAGTTACTGAGAGTATTGTCGAGGCAACGTACGAAACTATGGCGAATCGTTCTTTGGCGCATTCTTTGGTGCCGTCGCGCGTGTTCAACATGGACAATGTAGCGGGGCGACTCCCTCGCTACTGCGTGTCCTTGCGCAGAAGAAGCTTCCCTTAGCTTCTTAGTCGCTAACCGAGCGACCTTGCTTGACCAGCGTAAATGATAGACTGCATTGTATTTAGTGTGAT
>JAADXF010000461.1:0-18128 GCA_023337575.1 Pythium chondricola | reverse complement strand
TTTTTCTTCGCTTCAGCCCATCAGGGAACGCACTGAAAATGAGGTCCTTGAGTTCGGTGTTCTTAGAGAGGCGCTTCGCAGGCTTCTTTGTCATCTCGGCTGCCGCGTTCATGCCGTTTACACGAAGTGCACGGATCTGGTCGTTGATGATAGGCTGGCTGATCTTCTTCGCCTCGAAGAAGTCGCGCGCGCAAAAGAGCACCACCGTCTCGTTATAATCTACACAATGCAAAACCAAGTAATACGGGTCAGCGATGTGGGACGCTCGCATGGATTCTGCTGCACGTACAGGCAATGTTGGGCTCCTTGAACTCATTCTTGATCACCGGCTTGCGGAGACGTCTTGCGTGGACTGGCAACACTTCAGGCGCAGACTGTGGCGCAGGGTCTACTATTTACGCATCTATAAGACCCTGGGATATGCAGCGCAGTCCATACACCATTCCGCACCTTTTGGCTTGGCCTCGGTGGCGGTCTTGCTGTGCGCGGCGCACTCGCCCGCTTGGCGAACGCAACACTTCTTGCACGCCGACTTCGCGCAAGCTGCAGTAGACACGGAGGCATCATTAGCCAATGCATCGGTAGACAATGGCTTGGATTTCACGCACACTTGGCTTTCTTCGCGTTGCAGAACTCGCATTTGCTCGACACGCGATCGGTGGCCCCATTCTCGTCCTCGATTTCAATCACTTCTGCGGTTGCAGCATGGGCGCCTCTCGCGCGTGCGACCTCGCTGCGCACCTCGATTTGGAATTCGACATCGTCGTCGCTGCTGCTCGCGGTCGCAGACTCCTCGGACATCGTCGACGGCACTGTCTCGTCCGGTCGTGGGGTAGCGTCGTCGCTCATCTTCGGATCGGACTTGTTCATGAAGTCTTCCCGCCAAAACAAACACGACCTCTCATAATCGATGGTATTGATTGATAGAGGTAACCCGGAACGACCCGACCCATATTACGTAAACAGTCCGGGTCTGGCCTCCTACGGGTCGGCCCGTGTTACTGGTTGTACCGTGGCTCCTCCTTTTGTCGGTTGAAGAGTACACGAAGCCGAAGAACGAAGAAGCTACGTAGCGATCGGATCATGGTGCAGCTCCACGTCAAGACGACCGCGGGGAAGAAGTTCTCGGTGGAGATCGAGTTGGCGAAGACCGTCGCCGAGTGCAAGACCGCACTGGTCACCGAGACCGAGGTGCCCGAGGCGCAGCAACGCCTCATTTTCAAAGGCAAAGTGCTCAAAGACGATCAGACGCTCGAGAGCTACGGTGCGTTCCCACCGACCCCCTCTCGCCTTTCGTAGCATTCACTAACAATCTGGCTGTAGGCATTGCTGTGGAGGATACATTGTACTTTGTGCGTGGGTCAGCGAACCCGCGCCCCGCCGCCTCAGCGACGGCGTCATCCGCTGCTGCTCCAACTCCAGCGCCTGCTGCGCAGCCAGCCACAGCGGCGGCGGCGGCTCCCCCAGCTGCGCCAGCAGCAAATCCGTTCGGCTTCCCACTTTTTACGCCGCCCGCTGCGACGGGTGCTGCCGCGAATCCGTTTGGCAATATGTTTGGCGCGGGGGCGCCGAACATGGCCGCGATGCAGCAGCAGATGATGCAGAATCCCGACATGATGCGTCAGATGATGGACTCGCCGATCATGCAAAGCATCATGAACAACCCAGAGGCCATGCGCTCGATGATGCAGAGTAACCCTGCGATTCAGCAACTGCTCGAGCAGAACCCGCAGCTGAACCACATCATGAACGACCCCGAGCTGCTCCGGCAAAGCATGGAGGCGATGCGGAATCCCGCGGCAATGCGAGAGATGATGAGAAGCCAGGATACGGCTCTGCGCAACATCGAGAGCCACCCGGAAGGCTTCAACGCCTTGCGCCGAATGTACCACGACGTTCAGGAACCACTCCTGGATGCCGCTGCCAGTGGCACCCGTACTCCGACCAGTGCATTCACGATGCCTGGCGTTGCTGGAGGTAACGCTACAAGCGCTCCATCCACGACTGGAGCGACTTCTACCACGCCAGCAGCGCCGAGTGCGAACCCATGGGGTGCACCTGCAGGTAAGATCTCCCCATGTCGAAATCTATCGACCCTACGATCTCACGCGTTGTTTTATGACCACAGGAAACGCTGCGAACCCGTGGGCGGCGCCAGCGGCTGGCGCTGGGATGGGTGGCATCGGAGCAGCTGATCCTTTCGGAGCGGGCTTGAACGCTGGAGCGGCCAACCCGCAGATGCTCGCGCAGCTCATGCAGAGTCCACTGATGCAACCAATGTTGGAGCAAATCGCCAGCAACCCACAGCTCTTCATCTCGCAGATGGAGCAAATGAACCCTCAGATGGCGGCGGCCCTCAACGCTAACCCACAGATGCGGCAGATGATGATGAACCCGGACTTTATTCGGTCGATGCTGAATCCCCAGAACCTCCAAGCCATGATGCAGATGCAGAGCGCGATGAGCCAGCTGCAGAACTCGGGTCTCTTCCCAGGGTACGTTTATCGTCATTATATCAATCGCTGGCTGAAGCACGAGTGTTTGACTCCATACTTGTCCGCACCTCAGAATCGCGGCGCCTGGCACGGCCCCAACACCTACTGCGAACCCGTTTGATTTTGGTGCATTGCTCGGCGGCGCCGGTGGCTTCGGTGTCCCTGCTGCTGCCGCGACGCCAGCAGCTAACCCGGAAGAACTGTACGCGTCCCAGTTGACTCAGCTGAATGATATGGGATTCTCCAACCGCGAGCAGAACATTCGCGCATTGCAAGCGACGGCGGGCAACGTGCACGCGGCGGTAGAGCGGCTCCTCAGCGGCCTCTAGAGTCTGCATAGAAGGATAGCGTCGTCCAAAGGTGGCTGCGTGGTGGCCAGAGAGACGCATGCATACAGTATGGCTTCTCTCCGCTCGTAAACGCTTGGTGTGTAAGCGCAATGCAGTCGTTTTGGGTAGGCTCATGGCGACCACAGTGTAGCCATTTGAGCGTTGTGCCCTTTGCACAGTGACCACTTTACCACAAGACCGTCTATTAATAAAGTCATTTACCCCATCCGAGTGACACTTTGAATTTCCCTTCGCGGCAACCGATTTGGGAGGCAAACATGCTCGACGCCGCCGAGCTCCGTCGCGCGAGCGCCACGGACGTCGCCGCGGTGCAGCAGTACCTGCAGACGATCGAGAAGGACGAGGTGCATGGAAATATCTATCGCTAATCGAACCGTGTTCAATACATGCTGACCCATCTTATTCTCTACACAACAGCTCGACGCGTTGCTCGAACAGTTTGCCGACGCCGAGCGCAAGAAAAAAAGCGACGGCGACACGCACGAGTGGCTCGCGCTCGTCCACGTGCTGCTGCGCACCGAGGAAACCCGCCAGCGCACAGCCACAGTGATCATTCGCTCGCTATGGCGTGGTCACGCGAGTGAAATGGAGGCGCTCAAGTGGATCTCCGAGATCTCGCTTGCGTACGTCGCGTCCGCCTCCACGACGCACACAGCCGCCAAGCAAGCGAATGGCAAGGCGCGACAGGGCTCGCAGGAAGCACAGGGCGAGTCGGTGATCATTCGTGAACTGGCTGTGATGCTCAAGATCGTGCTGCAGTTCGTTCATGATACCATGACCGGGACAGAGCCTAGGGCCAAGAAGACGTTGCCGCAGCTGCTCGCACTCGTGCCAGTTCTCCACAATCTTCTGGTTGAGCTGTCGTTTGTGAGGGACGACGATGACGCCGCCCCTGTCCACGAGGTACGTGGTTGAATAACCAGTGGGGTTACTACTGTCGTGGGTTACTGATTCATTGTGTGCCCCTCAGCACGTGGTGCAATTGTTGGAGCTGCCCTGGGACGTGCGCTCGATCGCTCATCTCCTCGAGCTGCTGCGAGAAAATACGTCGCTCGTCTCGGCGAGCGGATGGATCCGGCTGCGGGTGCGGTACTTACAAGTGGAACCTTGCATCGCCTGACCTAACCATGCCATCCTGATGATAGGAGAGTGTCCAGCAGCTCGTGCTGCCCCCATATTATTCCACTGATCTGCCTGGCGAAGCGTTGAACCCGTTGCTACGCGAGTGTCTCTTGCTCGCAGCGTGCAGTGAGTCACCGGATGAGGCCGTCTCCTGGCTCCAGATCGCTCGCTTCCTGTTCCGTAGTCTACCCGTCCACTTGCGCCAGGAAGCCGAGTTCAACGTGCAAATGGTACAAATCCAGACCGAGACTTACATGCATCTGTGCTGAACCTCACGTGCTGTGTTCTGTAGTGTCTCCACCAGTCTCCGACGCTGCCCTTCCGGATCTGTGACGCCGTGAACATGTGCACCCGTGACGACACCTCCGATGCCGAAGGTGACAGTCTGCGTCTCGACTGCACCGACGCCGTGCTCCTTCTTCACAGTATTCGAGCCTCCAAGCCACTGCTCCATCAGCACCTCCTCGGATCAAGCCACGCACCCACGTCAGAAGCCAGTTCTGTGTTCTCGACTGCCCAGTCACTGATGGCCAGGATCTTGGAAACAGCCAGCGCGGATGAGTGTTCTACCAAAGCGGTGCGTCATGCACTCGTGTTCGCCCTCGACTTTGGCGGCCGCCAGCAGCACTCTCGTGTGTGGAAAGCTCAGATGCTCATCGAACTCGCACTCGTCTGGATCAACACACCCACCACCTCTCAGAACCCCAAGAAAAACGAGAACACGGAGCTCGGCTCCCAGGTTCTCGAGTGTATTTTTGCGGAAGTCGCGCAAGTCCGCGAGGGGCTGCTGCAGAACTTGCTCGAGATGACAAGAATGCCAGTGCAGTCCAAGGTGAGCAACGCACACTAATCATCATTGCACACGCCCCGTACTCTAACTCTCCTCCTTCCTCCTCCCGCAACACAGACTGCACTACGACATATTGAGCGCCTGGCTACCCACCACGCAAAGGACGTTGTACCCCACCATCAGCTATTTCAGGACTGGGTTGGTACGATTGCTTCGAGCACAAGTTCTGGTCGCTCGCCTCTGTTTTTGAGTTCCGCTTTCCGCTCGATCACATGTCTCGTCACGGCGTCAAAAGGTACTGCTTTGCGGTCATTTGCACAACGGAATTCCGAGCTGAGCCGATCAATCTGCGTAGAATTTTTCAACTTCGCAATGGTGTTTCTCCGCAAGCAATTGTCGACGAACCGCCCAGGGGATCGATTGGTGGCGATTACCATTTGGTGCTCGTGGTTCGAGCGTGACCTACCACTCGACGCACAGCAGGAAGAAGAAATCGTCACCGCCATCAAGCACGCCATCCAGCTCCAAGGCAATGTGGATGAGACGTCGGCACGTGCCTTTGGCTGCGTGGAGAGCCTCTTCCACCTCCAAACGCCGACATCGTACACGCGGCTACGTCCGAGTTCAATGACCGAGTTGCATCGGCTACTCAGCGGTGCCCTGTCGGAGTTCCTCAAGCCAGCCGAAGGCAGAGACGCGCTTGACACCAACTACGACATGGACCCGACAGAGGAGGAGGTGGAGGAGGGCGGAGACCATGACGACGACCTGTCACGCTTTAGACGGTATCAAGTATTGTCTGCGGACCGATTCTCTTCCCACCATGCATCGCTCGCCATCTCGATGCACGTGAGCTCTCTGATCGAGAGCATCGTCCGATGCGTGGTTCGCCTGGAGTGCGCGATGGCAGTGGCCGGTCGCAGGGAAGGTAAACACATCCCAACGACAGAAGATGCTCGACTCGGCCATAGCGTGCTTCGGTGGATCAATGCATTGGTCCGGCACCACGAAGACTTTTTCCAGTGGATCAGCAACGGCTACGAGACGGAAGAGCAGTACGGCGTCGGTGACAAGCGCTACGCATTGGCACTCGCGTATCGAATTAGTCTTGGCTGCGGCATGTGCAACATCGCGCTGTCCAGGCATCTGCAGTCAGGGTCTCGATACGCGGCCCACCGGTGGGAGCTGCTCGAGATCCAGTTTGCTCTCGCCCGGTTATGGCGCCGATTCACCGCCTCGACACCTTCAACGGATGCACAGCGAGAAAAGCAATTCGATGCAAAGCTGATGGAGACCGCGGCTGTCAGCTTACGACCACACGTGAGCCATCTCATCCAGGAGATCACTGGGCTGATTGCGGGAGAGGATTCAAGACCACAGCACAAGGTTTCGCTCTCGCTAGACACTATCCTGTTTGTGTTGGATGCGTATATCGACGCGGTTCGCACCCCGAGCGACTCTCCCTCGAGCCTCCCTGACACTGGTAATGTACTACCGTCGCTGGTCCAGATATACAACAAGGTCGCGCGGGACGCCACTTCACCCAAGCACAGTCAACTGGCCAGTGTTACGTTGACGACGTATAGTGAAGCGCTGGCAAAGCAGTTTCCCAAGTCGACGCGGCCCTTCGTGGTCCCAGACAATGCAACGAGTCTGATTGTCGCGGTGGATGCCCGTGCCGCTGACGAACTGCTCAGCCGAATATGTGTCGCTCTGGGTCGCGTCCTGGATGCCGCAGGGATATCCAGTGCGACCGACTCTGTGATTGCTGATCTCATCGTCCACCAAGAGGAGCAGATCAACAACGGAGGCCTTCTGCTCCTGCATACGTCTCAGCGCCTGCTCTCCGATCTGAAGCCAATCATGGACAACGACACCTATACCAAATTCAAAGTCGCCAGCGCGTCACTCGTACATCGGCTCATCGGCATTGCAAGTCGTCGATGCAAAGACAAGGAAGAGAAGGCGATCATGGACCAGGTGCTAGTGGGTATCGCCGAGTCTGCGTTCGCATTGCTGTGCGAGCACGTGATCCACCAGCTACCGCTACTGCGCGCGCTGCTGGCTCTCAGCTTCAGGTCGTCTGCGTCCATCGAGAACGACGTGAATGCCTTGGACCGCGTGTCTGCTGTCATGGAAGTCGCTGGCTTTCCTGTGTATCGTCGTCGTGGACAGCTCAGTGACAAACTGCTGGGTTCTAGCAAGGAGACCAAGCCGCGGCAACGTGAACAAGAACCCCGGGACACGCCGAAGAAAGATAGGCGGCGTTTACGTCAGATCAGGGACAGCGACGACGAGCACCCAGAGGCTGAACCACAAACAGCCGACAATGACGATGAACGAGACACGTGGGTCGTCGCAGCGCTTCCTCGGCTGACCACGTCCACTGCGCAGGCGACTGCGCTGCTGGCCAGTCTCACGTTGCTCGATACTCTCCACACACAGTGCTGCCAGCGATTGACTTCAACCACCCGAGGCAGACCGCCGACGAAGCCTATTGAAAGACCGGACCAGGACCCGACCATGCAGCAGTGTGCGATCACACAAGTGCGTGCGATCCACTCCCTGCTGTCGTCGACGATCTTCTCGTCTCGGGACGTGTCATGGATCTCGTCGCGAGCACTCACGAAGCTTCTCAATATCCTGGTATCGGCGGTGCGGGTTGCCAAGAGCCTGTGCGCTTCCGTCTCCACATCTCGGCCTCATACCGACGCGGTGCAAGCCAGTATCACCGTGGTCGCCCGAGGCCGTGCGTGGTTAGCGCACCTTCGAGACTCGGCAGAGGATACTGCTGCAAAGTCCAAGGTACGATATCAGACTCACTCACGTCAACTGAACCCAACGCATATCTAACGTTGTATGTGCTTTCAGCTATCGTCAACGATCCTCAAGCTCGATGTGCTCTTGCTCCACGTACCGTCACTGCTTGCAGCTGTGCTGAAAACGGTGAGGAGCTGACACCTATGCTGTTTTTCTGTGCAGTGCATCCTTATTCACACTTGTCTCGCGCAGGACTCGTTGCCGGTCGAGTCCAGACGATCGATACGGGCCTTCCTCGCATCGATTGAAGGAGACATCACCTTCTCCTCATCTTCTTCAGTCGCTGAGGCAGGTTCCGCATCGAAGAAGAACAAGCCCAAGAGCACGGGGACCAAGCGCCACCTCGTAGGTGTTGTACCCATCGTTGCCAAGAAACGACGTACACGCCTACGTAGTCGCCATCCATTCATCGACTCGTGCCTCGCGGACGAAGACGGCGACGACGCATTCGCTGACCTCGAAGACTTCATCGCGTAGATTTCATTCAAGTCCTCTGTCACAAGTGGAACTGGCGACGTGCGATCGTCGTTGCCGGCGGTGCTTGCTTCAGCAGGTACTTTTGAAAATCCTACGCAGCGCAGGGGATCCACTGATAACTTAACCATACTCAACGAGCCACCAGAACCCAAGACACGGCACTCACCTTTTGCTGGAGCTTGTACTTGGTCGCCAGGTCGCTGCTGATCCCGTTGCTCTGCTCCTTGAGCTCATGGAACTTGGCGGTCGCCGTCGCGTCGTGGCCAAACGCTGACAGGTAAAACTTGGTCTTCTGGGGTGAGCCGCCACTACCCTCCTTGGCTCGCTCCTTCAGCATCGCCTTCCCACGTGTACTAGTACGCTGCGTCTCCGAGTCGCTCTTGATCTCCGCCAGCGACGCCAAGTGGTAAGCACGCTGTGATACTTCATGGATCTCGTTGACGGGTGGTGCAGCCCCAGTCTTGGCCACGAGCGCGCGCTTCTGCATCACGGCCGCCTGGCCAAAGCAGTCCTCAGCTCGCGCCGCCAGCTCGTGCGCTGGCATCAGCTCGCACTGCAGCCACCCGGTCGTCAAGGCGTCCTTCATCTGTGTCCACGTGATCTTCGTCGTGGCGTCGGCTCCTGCCTTGAAGGTCTCAGCCATCTTCTCGGTTGATGAAGGACTTCTACTCAAGAGTACAGTACCGTCCACAGTCCGAACGTGGTACCCACGGCCGCCCAAGTGGTCCAGCAACTTGGTGAGTGTATCGAGAGCGACGCCAGCCTCGGGTTTGTCCTCGAGGCTGCGGAACTTCTTCGCCAACGCAGCCAGCTCCCATGCATCTAGGCCGCCCATGCCACTGGGCCTCGACGTCGCACTCCGCTTCGATGCATTCGAGGCCGTCAGCTGCTGCTGCTGCTGCTGGTGGTTGATGAGCCGCAGCTCTCGCTTGAGGTCAGCCTTGCGCTTGGCTTCCTCTTCTCTCGCGATGCGCTCCACCTCCTTGAAGAGCATCTTGACTGTACCTGACGTGGTCTGTGGTGGCGCGCCGGCGATGGTCTCTTTCTTGGGCCTGGGCTTGGGCTTGGCCGACGTGCCGACGACAGGATCGTCACGCAAGCGACTTGCTCGACGACGTTCGTCCTCGGTGATCAAGTGGCGGTCGAGCACGAGCAGCGACGGCACGGTGCGAATCACATGGAGCCGGTAGTTGTCCTCTTCTTCGAGCGGGTTCCCGTACAAGTCGAGGTCCTCGAGGTGATGGAGCCTGGCCAGCACGGCCAGCGTGGTCTGGAAGTCGCGCAGCTTGTTGTCATTGAGCCGGAGCGTGTCGAGGAAGCGAAAGTGGACCAGCGAGGACCCACGCAGCGAGCGGATGCGGTTGCCCTGTGCGTACAGCTGCTTGATGCGGACGCAGTGGTCCAGGTGCTCGAGTGCCTCGAGGCGGTTGCCGTTGAGCCATAGTACCTCCAAATTGACAAAGCCGTCAAAGTTGGCCAGCTCTTCGATGCCGCGCTGCGCGAGGAAGAGCTCGGTGCAGTTCTTGACGTACTTGTAGTTTTGCGTGGGCAGCTCGGCGTGCGGATCCGCGTGCACCTTGGCTGCTGCCTCCATCGTCGGCTGGCTCGTTCTGCTACGTCGGGTACAAGCCTGAGCGAGATCGAGAGAGGATGGTGGTGTGTCAAGAAGCGTGTGGTGCCGAGGGCTTTTCTTAGACCAGCCCACGAGTCGACAGCGCAAGGCCACCGTCGCTGGGTTATCTTTGGTCGGTAGGAAATGGTGATCGAGAGAGCAGCAAGCAAGCCAAGTCGACACAACCAACACAACACGACGAGTCCAGGTGACCACGAGGAGCATGTTCAGCAGCTACAACAAGAACAACGCCAAGGGCACGCTCGTGGGCAACTGGGTCGAGGAGGAGGCACTGCGCGCCGCCACGGGCTTCTCTCGCCGCAAGGTCCCAGCGCCACGCTCACCCGAAAAGACCCCGCCCGAGCCCACCCACAACCGCGTGCTGCTCCACGCCAACGACAATGGACGAACGACCTACGAGACTACGCTGCAGGCCAGCACCAACTACGGCGAGGGAGTCGTTCGCGTCGCGCCCGGTCCTCGCTCGTCTCTCCGCGACGTGCAGGCGCTGGAGATGGCGCGCCAGCTCCATGAACGCGAGGCGGCTGCCAAGCGCGCAGCCCAGGAACAAGAGCTCCACGCCGTCAGCTCGTCGTCCACGTTCAAGACGACGTTCCCGGCGCCGGACACTGCGACACTGCTGGCGTCCACACGCGTCCCTCGCGGCCGCAACGGCTCGCGCGTCATCGACACCAGCGTCGCGCACCTTACGCGTGCCCAGGTCGACAGCCTCGACCAGGCCAAGCTCGAGCAGCTCCGCATCAGCAGCCCGAACCAGTCACCCCTCGACGCGCCAGCGATCACACGGTACTCGTACGCCGTCGCCACGGGTGTCGGCCTTGACTTTGACACGACAGCCTCGGATGGCGCCAACCCGTTCGCCAGATCCAGCACGTTCTCGAACGACATCCGCGATCCGTTCAAACGCCACGCAGAGGCCATGGAGCCAGCCTCGACCCATGATGAGCCAGTGGGCATGACCGTGCACCAGCGCTCGGCACTCAAGCGACTCATGGCCGCATGGTCACAACCCCGACTCCTCCAGGCCCTCTCACAAGCTGCTGGCAACAACGGCAGCGTGATCGACCTGGCAGCATTCCGTGCGATGCTGGCCAGCTTCCAGTTCTCGGACCGCGACGCCATCCACGCGTTCATGTACTTTGACCTGGACCACATCGGTGCCGTGCCGCTCGCAGCCATCACGAGCTTTTGCGACGCGCAGCAAGCGACCCCGACGCTGTGAATACGAATACACTAGTCCTTGCCTCCTTTTTGCACGTCTTTCGATCGCAGGAACTTGAGGTAGAGCGGCGCGATGTCGTCGTGAAGCAGGCTGCGGCCCGTGCGGCTGCTAACGCGTGTTGCAGTCGTCGTGGCCATCGTCGACGTGGCAGCTGGACTCGCCCCACGTGGCGACACCAGCTTGTCTGCCGCCATCGCCACACGCTCGCCTCGACTCACACCGTGTCGAGTCGTACCTGCTCCTTCACTCTCCTTCTCTGTCTCCTCTCGCTCCTCGCCTACCTCTGGGAATGTAAGGGACGGCTTCCACTTGCTCGTGGTCGCAGGCCGCGACACCCTCAGCGACACCAGCGGCATGCCTGAGGACTGCTTGCTTCTCGCGTGCTGGTCAGCGAATGCTCGCTCGACCGCGTCATGCCTGGCGTCCTCACCACCTTCGTCCTCAATCGTACGCTCGTCCCGCTCGTCCTTGGGCACCGGGTTACACCACGACGTCGTGTACTTGCGCTGTAGGAAGGCACCACCACGCACGCGTGGCCGGACGGCCTTGAACGCGTCGTAGTCCATGAACAACTCGGACGGACGCGACGAGGGCTGCTCTGGTGCCTCTGCCACTGGCAGGATGAGTGGAATGGGTGGCTTAGGCTCGACGATGGTGAAGTGAGGCGAGTAGTGCGTCGGTCCAGGCTCAGGGCTGGGTGGACGCACGTTGACGTCGGCGTCGTGGTAGGCCGTGATGAGCGTGTGGGTCATGCTCTGCAGCGTCACCATACCACGCTGTTCGCCCTCGAAGGCGAGCCACAGGTCGTCGAACTGGCGCTCCGGTGCATGTGGGAAGAGAATCTTGAATGCCCTTGCCAGCGCCGGTGCCGAGCGCAGCATCGGGACGCCGTCGCCATCCCGTGACCCACGGAGTCGTAGCGCGACGCCAACACGGCGTAGCATGATCTGCTGGGTCGCTGGGGCGTTGAAGAGGTCGGTGAGAAGAGCGAGAAGCGGACGACTCTTGTCCTCGGCGCTGGCAGGGTGCCACTGCAGCAGCCGCACGTCCACGAGGTGGTCGTCCACACGCGCGGCGCTTTCGTCCTGCACGAGTTTGTCGAGATGGTGGATCTGCTGGAGGTGGAGCGACTGGCGGGGAGGAGAGGAAAGTGCAGGCGTGACGCGGCGACCAAACGCCGTCTCCACTATACGCGGGGTCTGGAGGCGAGGCGGTGACGACTGTCGCAGCGTGGCTGGAGTGGATACCAGAGAACCAGGAGACGATGGAGAGATTCCACCAGGTGGTGGAATGGACGGTGAGGCAGGCTCGAGTGTGGATAGTAGCACTGTGATTGGATCCCCACCGAGGACGTCGAGTTCCAGCGCCGCACGCTGAGTGTGGAGCTGCTTGCGTCGCTGCCAGTTCTGCCACACAAGAAACCACGATGTGACGGGCGCCGCAGCGTCGAAGTCGACACCATTGAGCGCCAGGGAAACGCTGTAGATCCCTTCTCTTGGGAATGATGGGGCGCTGCACACGACGCGCTGGGCGGAGACAAACTTGGCGCGGGTGTCTACTGCAAAAGGCAGTCCGAGGGTCGTGATCTCGTCGGCTGCCCCTTGCTGTAAGTCGTCAATAGCAGCCGAGAGAACAGCCTGGAAGCGCACGGCGAGCCGGCCCGTGTTGATGAATCCGTCGCCGTCGATCGTGATCGCGCAGCCACCGTAGATCGGTCCATTGAGTGGTGACACAGTTGTGATTAGCGGAGCTCTTCGATAGATTCGCAGCGTCAGCGGGGCGCCAGTGAACTGCACACATCACACGAGTCAGCCAGATAAACCAGGACGATGAATCTGAACCAATAGACGACACACTTCTTTGTGGTGGCCACCGAGGCACACATCGATGTGGAGAGGCGGGAGCTCGCCTTGGTCGTCGTCGGTGCTGCTACTGGGCTCGAGCAGGTCGATAGGTACGGTGCAGATCACCTCACCGTCCACGCACTGGCCCTTGACAGTCTTCTTCTCCCAAGAGGAGCTACGTGCAAACGAAACCTGGACTGCGCCCGCCGTGGTCGCTATCGTCGTGAGGTTGATACCACGCAACCGCACGTCGCGATGGCCGTGAGCCACGACCCAGCTAGGCACGAGGTCGGTCAGGCGTGGTGACTGGTAGATATCGATCTCACCCGGGCACGAGAGAAATTCCACGCCGTTGATGGCGAGGCTGACGGCGACCACGGCACCGCGTGGGAAGTCGGGCATCGTGCATTCGAGTCTTTCGCTCGAGACGAAGCGGACGCGTGTCGTGCGCACGTCGGACGGGTTTGTGGTGGACACAAACTTGGCTGTGGAGAGATCAACACATGAGTACAGTGTGTCCAGGACATGGTGTTGATGCCATCGACTTACCCATGGCGACACCAGTGTCGGAGAACTCGCGGCCGTCGATCACGAGCTGCGAGGTGTAGACGCTGTCGGCGGCGCGAACGCGGTGGATGACTGGGCGGCGGTAGACCCGCAGCCGGAGGCGAAGCACAGCGTCGTCTGCGAGTTCGTGTGGATCGATTGCCACGACGCCCTTGTCATTGGTCGCAAAGTCCTGTGCGGTCCTGGCGGGTGGTAGTGCTATGCTGTCGAAATCGAAGCCGTTGACTGAGACAAAGACCGCGACGTGGGACGCGTCCATCGCCCCAAGCGCGAGCAGCGACGGTGTGAAGCACGACACCGCGTGACTGGAGCGGAACCTGGCGTCCACCACCACCACACGCGATGCGTCGAGTGGAAGCACAGCAAAAGCGACCTTGACGTAGCCGGTGGGCACAAAATTGAGGCCAGCGAGGGAGAGTGTGGACCCGCCACTGAGGCAGATGAACGCTGGCTCGGCGGCGAGCAGCACGGGCGGTGGGACGAGCAGACAGCGCGCCGGTGCGAGCGACCAAAAGTCCTGGCCATTGACCGCCAGCTCGACCGTGAGCTCAGAGGGCACGAGAGATGAAGAAACACCCTGACGGCGGAATGCTCGCAGCAGCCGCTCTCGATTTGCCCTGGCAGGGTCCTGAGGCTGCTGATGTTGCTGTTGACGTGGGGACGAAGGACTAGACGGAGCTGGTGCGGTAACCTTGTCCTTCTTTTGCTGTTGCATCTTGGTGAGAATTGTGGACTTGAGTGGAAGGGTGTTCTGTAGAAACTTGGCGGGCTTCTTGGATGGTGGCGGCACAAACGCAACAGTGATCTCGAGCTCGCCGAGGTCCACTTTACTCCCATCTTCCTTCGCCTTGAGCTTAATCCTGCGCAGTGGAAACCACGCACGCATAGCGAACGCCTTGGCTGACGACGCTGTGGTCAGGAATGTGAGGTGGACCTGGCCGAGCAGCTCACTCGTGTCAGCGCTGAGCTGGTTCTCCACGGAGATTCGCAGCGTCGACGGGAGGGTGGGCGTGGCGAAGTCAAAGAGCTCGTTCCACTCGGGCGACGCCGTGCCATCCTTGCGTGTGCTCTTGAGCTGCTGCTTGTCACAGTGGAGCACCACAAAGGCATTGCACGTCGTGGTGGACGCCTTCTTACCCGAGGTGCCTAGCCGCCGTGCTCGCAGCAGCGCGACGACCAACGCGCCCTGGCGACTCCAGATCTTGGTGGCGGTGCCGAACTCGGTGGCGACGGCGGACACGACGTTGAAGCGAGGGACAATGGCCGTGAGCCGACTCGGGTCCTGGAGGTGGGCGTCGGCGAGCTGCATTTGACCGCGTCGCTTGAAGCGCGTCTTGAGTGAACTTCGTAGTAGCACGGCAGCCTTGTCATCTAGGCCCTGCACTAGCAGCTCCAGTTGCGATAGCCCCGGTACCAAGGCGACGAGGGGAGCCACACTCTTGACGATGGGTGACTTGTACACGACGAACGCGATCTCGTTCTGACCAAAGCTCGTGCCGCCATCGAGCGAAAGTTCGAGGTGCAGCGTGATGTTGTGTAGACCAAACTTGCTGGGCGGAGTGTAGAAGTAGACGGCGTCCTCTGGTGGGTAGAACTCGGCCGAGACGACGACGCTCTCGAGCTCGCGGGCGCCGCGTGTCCACTTGAGCTTGACGCTGGGTGGCCCAGCGGAGGGGACGGCGAGGCACGCGGCGATGTGGGACCCGTGAAGAGTGACGTACGTGTGGCCACTGACTGGTCCCCCATGTGGCGCGACGGCGTCCGCACTGAAGAGGAGCACACGTGCCGAGGCGCAGGCGACGGAGAAGCACTCGCCGTCATCTAAGGACACACGGAGGAAGAGATCGTAGGTCGCGAGGCGAGGAGGGACAACGCACGTGAGTGTAGAGGAAGAGACGAAAGTGGCTGGGACGTCGTGGATGAAGAACGTGGATGGTGAGGAGCTCTGTAGGGAGGAAGAGGAGCCATCGAGGACGTGGAGAACGTCTTGGACCCGCGTCTCGGTCATTGAGTACGGCAGTGGAGTTAGGAATCCGTAGAGGCGGACGATGATCATCGCGCTGTCCACGAAGCCGGACCCTGAGATCGTGACCACGCCTCCAGCGAAGCGAGGGAGGACACATGGCGTGACCCCGGTGACTTGCGGCAGTGAATAGACTGGGAGGAGCGGACGAAAGAGCGGAGCGGACGACGGCGTCGGCTCCTCCTCTGGCGCAGGGCACAGCGAGAAGAGCGAGTCACCGGACGAGATCTGCACGCGCAAAGCCTGAGGGGACATGAACGGCGGGGCGTCACACACTACAACATCAGCACGCGTGATCGGCGGCGAGAGATGGAGAAAGATGTCGGCGTCTGGCGTTGCTATCGTCTCGGTGTCTCCTCCACTGCGCCATCGAAAGTGCTGGTCGACTGTGACAATTCGCTTGACTAGGGACGCCTCCGGGAGGCCAGCGAGAGGCAGGATCATACGTCCTATCTCCATCGCCATCGAGGATGACGTAGTCTCCTGCAGTTCGAGAGTGACGATGAGCTCTGCGGACGTGAGAGCATCCACGGGTACCTGCACCTCGAACTGGTTCTCCCACCCTAGCGTTGATGTGAGCGATGCCGATGTCATGGCGGCTAGGATGGCGCTCTCTCGGCTCGTGGCGCGGAAGACTTGGTCGCGGTATTGCACTCGCACTCCTAGCGTGAATGGTAGTGGACTAGGTGGCACGACGGATGGCATACTAGTAGTCTGTTGCTGCGTGGGGTTCCTGCGTGGAGAGCCTGAGTGGCCATCCGTCGTTGTAGACAGCGCTACAGGTGTAGGGAACATCGCAGCATAGTGGGGAGGCAGCAGTGACCGAGCACTGCGAACAGCCGCGACTCGGACGACCACGAGGCGATACCTCTCCATAGCGCCTTGGACCGTGAGGTAGCGCGTGGCGTCCGAGAATCGCACCAGCGTCTTCTTGTTGTCCACGAAATTGACGCCAATGAGCCGGAGATGCACGCGTCGGTGGACCAGCGCCGCGGGCGGGTCGAGCTTGGTCAGCTGCCACAGGCGCGGGTCATAGCAATGGATGCACAGCGCGTTCGAGAACACCACACCGTCGACCAACAGAGTGAGTATGGTCGGCCCTTTGAATGGCAGTGTTGGCATCGCGCACTGGAGTTGCAAGAGGGCTTGGGGTGAGACCTCGGTGACGTCGGTGACGTCGCCAGGTAGAACCACCTCGACTGCAACCAAGCTAGGCGCGAGCTCGCGACTCGAGTCGGCACATGAGAACTGCAAGCCGAGCGAGACGACAGCAGTGGATGCCACGGAAGTCGATGAGGATCGAGTCAATTCATCGCTTACCACGGCGATCGCAGCCCGCGCCTTGGTGGCCAGGTCATCGACGTCGTCTGGACACGACACAAGCTCATCGACAGCCGCGACGCAGACGCTGCCACCTTGGTGACTGGCGATACAGCCGACGACCCACACCTGTCCGCTTGGGTACCGACCAGCAGTGAGGTGGACGCGGACACCCCTGCTGTCAGCAAGAACCACTTGCACTGTGTTTTCCTCCTTACAGTCGACACCACCGTCTTGGTTCTCTCGCGCATCCACACACACGAACCACAGTTCGTTCTCGGTACCTGGAGGTGCCTCAAAGTTGAGCACCCCACCGACAGAAGTGGATGCGACCTGGTTGCCTCGTAGATCCCGCACCGCCATCGGACATGGCTCGGACACACTAGAGTGAAAGCTGTAGCACACAACACTGGATGGATTCGTGGGCGTTTGCACTAGAAGTGCGTGTAGACGGTGGTCGGTCACGTGGCCCACGTCCCGCTGGAAACGCTGGTGAGCCAGCACTGCTGCGAACGGGTGGTGGGTTGTCTGGCCCATCAGTGTCGCCGTCACGAGCATGTCGTCCATCCAGTCAGTCGTCTCCACCACACAGCAGCCACGGTCGTCAGCGGAGGCGGTCGATAGTTCCGCAGCCGAACCCAGCCGACGTGCAGTGACAACCACCTTCTTGAGCAGCCGCGGAGCCGGTGGCATGACATGGGCCTGGACGACGAAGAAGCGGCGGGGTTGCCACCCAGGGCTCTCAGAATCCTTGGACACCAGAGCAGCGGAGCTTGTCGACGCCCGAGGTGAAGATATCGGGACTGCTTTGCTTTGCCGCACCTGTCCGGTCTCCCGTTGATGGCGCTCGAGTAGCTGCGTGTCACTGAGTATATCACGGGGCCGAAGGAACGCGAAGACGGACGACGGAGAGCAGTAGAGCACGAAGCGGTCGCCGCCGATGTTGGAGGTGAACCGGTGCTTGGCGTCCTCCTTGATTGTCAATGGCTCGTGAACACGCAGCTCGCCGAGATACACAAACTGCTGGGCATTGAACGAGAAGAAGACCCGTATGACTCCCGCGCATGAGAACTCGGGCACCGGGCACGTAATCTCGACCGTGCTCTTGAGCACGCGCGCAGCGATGTACGGTGCATTATTCGACGAGGAAGACGGCACGAATGCGCTGATCGGCGCAGTAGCCGAGCCTGGTGTCATGGCAGAGCCCATGGCCGCCGCGACAGATCCTGACGTGCGCCGTGGGCTGGACGCGCCTCCTCCTCCTCCTCCGCCGCCTCCGCCTCCTCCTCGAACACCAGCAGCCCACGGACGCGATGCCGTGGCCGAGGTGTCCAACAAGTTGTTGGACGTGGCGGAGACGCTGCTGTTGCGTGCGAACGTGCTGCGTCGCCGCATCGTGGATTGCTTGCGCAGTCGGTTCGTCGGCGACATGGCGGCGCCGTCGAGAATCAGCAGCTCACGCGAT
>JAADXF010000460.1:0-18179 GCA_023337575.1 Pythium chondricola | reverse complement strand
GCGGCGGCCACGATGCCTTCGATGTGGTCTTCGCGAGAGACGACGACATAGACGCCGTTCACTGGCTTGGCCTGCAGGATCGTTTGTCTCGTTGTCCCTTGCGTGACTCGCCACTCGTTGTACGCGAACGTGACGTTGTTGCCCACTTGCACCAATCGGAACACGGACAGTAGTGTGAACGACAGTTCGGGCACGTGGAACACATTCGGCACGACCAGGTCGAACCCTTGCGACCGTCTCTTTGATTCTACCAGTGTGCGAATGTGGAGATCACCGACGTGCTTGATCTCGATCGTCCTTCCGTCTGCGACTTGGAACCTCTTGGGTGGCGAGATCTCTCAAACGTTGTGAAGGTCGTTTTCTCGGCCTGTCAGGTGGTACGATGCTCCAGAGTCCATGATGGTCTGTCCCCACCTGACGCCTTCCCATCATTCCGAGTCTTCCTCCAGGGCGTCCTCAACTGCACTCGTCAGCGGGGACTTCTTCTTGCGCTGCCCGTAGGCAGGGCACGCTGGGTTCCTGGCGAGGTGACCGGTGCCGTGACACCCGTGGCACTTGGTGTTCTCCGTCACCCACTCTGGGTCAGCGTACTCGGCCCCTGGATCCAGCTTGAACCTCACCGTTTGCTTGGTCGGCTTGCGCTTCCTCTCCGTGACAACCGCGGCCGCCAACCCCCTGGCTTCAGCATTGCCATCCTTGCCTTTTGCCTTCTTGCGCGCTGGGGGTTTATTCGACTTGGGCTTGACCGCGATGCCGTTCGACCGATCGAGGAGCGAGATGAAGTCGACCATCTCGTGGAGTGCGGCTCGCGCTGAGATCCTGCGTCGCTGGGCCTGCGTTCACTCCACGTTCAACTAAGCCTGGTGAGTTGGACACGCCATGCGCACGAACGCGGCGAGGGCCACTGCAGCGTTGGTCTCTGCCTCGATGCCGCCAGGGAGCGCATTGGCCATGTTCTCCAAGCGCTGGCCGTAGGCTTCGTACGACTCGTTCGGTTTTCGCGTTGCCGACCGGATCAGGTCACGAATCGCGTCTTCACCGATCTTCGTGGCGTACTTCTCCCGCAGCTTCTTGCCCGCGATCTTCACGGTCTGGTTCTCCGTCGCCACCCACAGGCGGTAGAACCAGACGGCTGGTGTAGCGGGGCGACTCCCTCGCTACTGCGTGTCCTTGCGCAGAAGAAGCTTCCCTTAGCTTCTTAGTCGCTAACCGAGCGACCTTGCTTGACCAGCGTAAATCATAGACTGACTGTATTTAGTGTGGTAAAGTGAAAGGGGAGATAACCCCTGAGAACCGATATCCCATCGGTTCTCCCTACTCCTAAACCTAATAAACCTGAGTCACTACTTAAGCTAACTAATGACCATAACCTACTTCATGTAGTCCACACTAAATGTAACCCACTGTGTACCCCGTTACACCTGGAGCGATTGCAAGACACCACCCACCCTGTGTCGAAAAACCTGCATCGGCGATTAACAGAGCGCGCCGGCTTGCGTTCCTCAGCGTCGTGTACTCAGATCGCGACGGAGGCATCGTGCCTCGGGTATGCAAAGAATTCGACACCAGCCTTGTCCGCCTCATTTTTGAGCTCAGCGCTGTACATGGACGCCGGTCCGTTAGTGTTCCTCGCGTTCTCCACAGCGACGCCGTCGCCAGCGATAACAGCGACATTGAGTGGTAACTCATCTTCCATTAGATGGATACATGTTCTCGTGCGTTGATTGGCTAGAACGGTGAGTAGTATCAGATAGCATCAGATACACTTTCTGGTTCTACGTGGACTTGCCTCGATGATGCCTCCAAGGCTTCGACTGTAAAGACAGTCCCTCTCATCGTAGTGGTGCTGATGATCATGATCAGGATGACGACGTCAATGATGGTGAGCATGACGACCTCGATCAGGACCGAGAAATGTATGTATTTTGTGTCCTACAACAACCAGCTCTTCCTATCGTGCGGACATATGATTGGTTAAAAAGCACATTATTTACATTATTTGCAGTGCCCGTTGCGCTCCTTCAATGTGCTGCTCATCATGTGGATCCATGACTCGGTCAGATTCTCGAGCGAGTGGGCGCTTGTGCCAGCGACCGGTGACCGTCGATCGCAACGCCATGGCATTCTCATCCACGTCACTGTCAATGCGACCGACGATCTCACTGGTGACGGGAATGTGCATGGCGTTCGCAAGATCCGCGAGCTCGTGGATCTACTGCAGCTTGCATCAGTCATGGACCGCGACTCGTTGGCAGGCTTCTCAGTGCAGTTCCCGACTGGTGCACGGTCTGTGGATATTGACGAAGACGAAGTGTACCTGGCGATCCGCAGAGGCGTGCCCGTGGAGCTTCGCTTTCGCATCAAGCACACAGGAATCAACATACGCAACTTTCAGCCACTGCTTGCCGATCAATTCGTCGGTCGACTCTCCAATGAGATATCGACCGACCAAGGATATCAATACCTCAAGTGACTGATGCTGGATCGACTCCATGAGACACAACCCGACCTGTCCATAGTGCAGTGGCCAGTGCGTGTGGCCTTGGAGGTTGGAGACAGCGAACGACAGTCATCGCCTTCCATGATGGAGGACCAGGACTTCTTTCTCCATCTCACTCGGTTCGCCAACGCGATGCGTGGGCAACAACGCAACCGTGACCCTGGCTGGGTGATTGAAACGAAGCATGCTCCAGTGGTGTTTGACGGTATCGACCTCAAGCTCCCGACCATCAGCATCACGCACCGAGTGGTGCAAGAGGCTAAGCGGTTTATGGCCACTGGCATTCAAGTCGACGTCAAGCTGCTCAATCTGGATCCGCGGATGATTTCGTGCTCGAGCGAAGAGGCGATTGAATTCGCGAGCGTTTTGGGCCAAGGCGAATCCGGGATGGTTGTTGAAACTGATAGTGACTATGATTTGAATGATGAAGGTCGTGTCGTACCGATCGAAGCAAGGAATCAGGATCGCACGGCGCTGGTTCGTACGATCATGAAGGCGATCGCGAGTCTACAAAACCTGCGCGACGTTGACCTCTCCGGGCTACTCAATGTGATGGTTGCAGATGCCAACCACCAAGTCATCTTCGGTGAACTCATCCTGTCCGTACTGTCCCACGTGCCTCCTGTGGACGTGTTGCGAATCGGTAACCAGGACACGACGATTGACCTAAACGATGCGTTCAATCAGCACGCCGTTGGCGAATGGAGACGCCAACACCAAGGCCAACAGCTTCGTGCCACGTGCCTGAATCTCTACATGCACAACTCAAGGCCAGCCGGCGTGGTGCGACTCATCGAAGCGCTGGACGATGTAGAGAAGTTGGACATCGGTCTCACATGAGGACGCCTCTCCACGTTAACTCTACGACGCATGCTTCGCTTCCCCAGTCTACGCGAACTCCACGTCGAATGTGTGGCTGTTGAATCCATGGACCTCTTCGACGAGTGGGTACTGGACCCAACGTTGTCGTGCAAGCCATCTTTACGAGCAATCGCGTTGGGGAATATCGAGTTAGAGGACGAGTCCAGCATGCTGCGATTCTTGGAGCGATTGCAAGACTCCACCCACCCTCTGGTGAAGACTCTCCACCTCTTACGACTCGCCCCAAATGTCAACTTCCGCAACGCCTGGTACATGAAACAAGACCACGTTGATGCTCTCTGCGCGGCGCTGGTGACCAATCGTGTGTTGGAGGACGTCGAAGTTGGCGTGGGCGAACATGTTGAAGGGCTGGCCGATGGCAACAACAACGACTGGAGAACTGGCCGAGATGGAGTCCTATCTTTAATCAGCGAAACATGCAGTCGTCAGACTCGAGCGCCGCGTGACGAACAACGATCGGCAATCAACAGAGCCCGTCGGCTTGCGTTCCTGCGCGTGGTGCATGGCGATGGAGACCTCGCGCCTCCAGCGTGTAAGGAGCTCGACACCAGCCTCATCCACTCCATTTTTGAACTCAGTGCTCCGCATGGACGCCGATCCGTCAGCCTTACTCGAATTCTCGACACCGACATCGTCGCCAGCGATGGTGCCTGGTAACTCATCTGGAACTGACGCTTTCTTGGCATGGATACATTTTTGCGTGCTCTGATTGGCTAAGAAATAGAATAGCATCAGATTAGATCAGATGATCAATCTGATTCTTGTTTGATGCCAACTGCCAAAGACGTTGCGACGGGTACTGCTCCCGCTTCCGCGTCTGAAAGCACCGTGCGATTCAAGATGCTGTTGTACCCGTGGCTTCGCCGGTCCGTGCAACTCACAACAGAGTGGGGTCGTGTCCCTGGAACGACTGCCACCACACCGCATTATGGTGTCATCATCCAAGTCTCGACCAGCATCAAGTACGAGATCACGACCGGCGCTGATCTCCACGAGAGCTGGCAGAGTCGGGAATTCGTGGACCTCCTCCAGTTGTTAGCAGTGGTCGACCGCGATGAACTAGTGACTATCGTAGCAGAGTATGCGACGAATCTGGTGCGTTCGCCAACGAATGAAGACGAGGTACTCGGTGTGATCCGGCGCGGCGTCCCCGTGCACTTTCGACTGTGCCTCACGTACACGTCGATCAACCCGCGCAACCTCAAGGCGCACCTTGCAGATGAAGTCTTTGATCGACTCCACAGAGAGGTATCCATGCATGAGCGGTACCACGAAGTCAAGCGCAAGATGGCAGTGATGCTTCCCGACTCAGACGGTGACAAGTCGATGCTCCAGTGGCCAGTGCATGTCACGCTGGTGGTAGGGATTGATTCGCCACGGCGGCCAATCACTGCGATGGAGGACGAAAACTTCTTCTTCCATCTCACGCGGTTCGCCAGTGCGATGCGCACGATCCGCGACCACCAGAGTGATCAGCCGATGCAGTGGGCAGTCGATCAGAGCCACGCCCCTTTGGTGTTTAATGGTATTGAACTCAAGCTACCAAGTGTCAACATCACATACCGTGTGGTTCAAGAAGCCAAGGCGCTGATGGCCACGGGGATCCCAGTTGATGTCACGCTAGGCGTTGGTTGGTCTACTTAGTGATGCTGAGGTGGTTCATGTCACCCGGACGCAAGTGCGTATTCCAACCGAGACTGTTCGCACCATTCTACGGTTCCCCAGCCTACGCGACCTCTCTCTTGACTCCTCGACGGTCCAGTCCATGGACATCTTCGATCAGTGGGTGCGAGACGAGCAGCTATCCTCCAAGTCATCCCTTCGCTCTCTCTGTCTCTCGAACTTCAAATTAGAAGATGACGCAAGCATGAGGCAGTTCCTCACTCGGCTCAAGGACGACACGCATCCGTTGGCACGGTGCTTGGGTCGTTTGCGGCTGGGCCCTATGCACAATGCTGTGGATTCCTGGCGTATGAAAGACACGGACATGAAAGAGCTTTTATTTAGAAGGGGAAATAATTACCTCAAAAAGACCTCATCGTCGATGAGGTCTTTGACTACTACCCTTTCTAAATCGATATGGCTACATGGTTTGGAGCTGCTCGATGATGGTTGGATGGAAATGGATCTTCAACTTATCACTCCAGACGAACACGCCAAGAATGACACGATGGAAGGAATAGAGAGTTGCTGTGTGACGCGGTACCAGTTGTCACGTTGGGCTTGCTTCCGTGGTGGATTCATGAAGGCAAGCAGCGCAGGTGTCGGACTCGCACGTAAGTAGGATCTTTGGAATCAAGTGGATACTGTCGGGTGATACGACCCTATGTGGGCGGTGCTCCGTCTGCTACTCCACCGAAAGCAAGCGAGGGCATTCACAAATCGACTCTTGACCGGCCACAAAGCATCGGAGACTACACTCCTCACTACCGAGTATCCGCAGTGCACCATGGAGTCCCAGGGTGCTGACCACATTGACCACGAGGGCCGCAGCGACTTCTACGATGTCAGTGGCATCCGTTTCAAGCGTGAACACGACCGGGACCGCCACAACCCGACCACAAGCAGCATCACAACACGAAGCCTCATGTCGCCGTGGGAGGTGGAGTTCCCATCGACAAGTACTGTCATCTTGGAGCCACCCAACCCTCTGCTCATGAGCAGCTTTACCTTCAGCGAAGGGGGAGGCATGATCATCGGCACTGATCGATTGCAACGGCTCGACCCGACACCGGACGCACGCTTCACGGTACTCGAGGACACAAACTCTTCCAGACCCAAGACTGATCCATCACAGCCAAATCAGCAACACCCACTTGCACGCTCGTCGAGAGTGAACGGTCTCGTATGCACCACAGGCGTCATGGTAATTATGCTCTGCCTCGTGGTTCAAGTGACCGGACTTGTAATCGTCTCGACACCGTGGTTCGCCAGGACGCTGCAGCCAGCCATCGCGCAATGGTCGAGTCGAGGCATCTCTGACCGTGACCCTGCGATCGGCAAACTTGTCTTCCTGATGTGCGTCGGTCTCTTGGCTATGGTCGTCGCGTCAACGACCTGGATCTTCATCAGCCGCCATCGAAGAACCTACAGACTTCTCGAGGTATCGCCACCATACTTGATGCAACGCTTGATATCAAGTGTCACAAGTTGGCTGGAGCTGCTTGTACGCACATTCTTCTTGGCCGGCAACATCGGGATCTTCGTGACCATCGTGGCTTTCAATGCTTCCTCAGACTCGACCGAGGACCGTGAGATCTGCCGACGCATTGCGCGAGCGTTTGGGTACAACGCACTATTCTCGACGATGTGGGTACTGCCTCTCATGGCACAGGCAGGCACATCCACGTGGAGTCCGGTCTTGGCACTGATTCGAATCGACCGGCCCGGAGCTGCCGCTGCATACCGCCGATGGTTGATTTACTATGTCGCGCTCTTCGCCAGTCTTCACGTCATGTGCTTGATCATCCATGTCGCCGTGGCACCAGCTACCTCCTCGAGTCCACCTGCCACCGTTCACCTCGTTTTGACAGGGGCTGTCTCTCTCGTCGCTCTTGTACTCGGTAGTTCACTCGGATTCTCCAACCGAGATGATGGATCGACCATCACTGTCGTAGCTCGTCGTGTCGGAACAATCATCAGTGTCGTCGCCCTCTGCCTTCACTGCGAGACCGCGTTCGCGTGGCTGCTTCCATCGATCATCCCCGTCGTGATTCACCAGACAGCCGTGTTTGTGCAGAGTCGACTGCCGATCACAGTGCTCGAGATCACACCCCTGCCCAACCGATTGACCCGGATCGTGCTCATGCGAAGCCTTGACAAGATGGACGCCGCGGGATCGCGCTTCACGCCTGGTCAGATCGTCTTCTTGAACATCCCATCGATTTCCTGGCTGCACTGGAGGCCATCCACGATCGCCAGCAGTCCATCCGTGCACGCTGGCATCTTCACAATCTACACGCACGATCACAACGTCACCGCGTCTTCCAGCGTCGCACACAGAGAGACGTGGGCGACGCGTCTGCACGAGGCTGCGATCGCGACCCATACAGGGAAGACGCCTCCACGCATCTTCATCGACGGCTTCTACGGTCGACCAGACTGTGGCTTCTATGAGAAGTACGACTGCCTCGTATTCGTCGCTGGTGGGACCGGGGTTCTCCGACTTGTTGCCATCCTTGAAGAGTTATACCACCACGCACGGATAGAAGCGCAGCAGCGGAAGGTGGCACGGGAGCAAGTAATCGATACACAGGCCTCTGCTGGACGCTCACCACAGATTTGGGTCATGTGGACCAGTCGAGACGCCACGTTGTTCACCGAGTTTGAAGACGTGTTTTCTCGCATCCGCTTCGTCGATCCTTACGAGCAGCAGTTCCACTTGCGCTTCTTCATGACCAAACCGCCGTCAGCCGAAGATCTCGCGTACCTGCGACCACGCTCGCGTTCTACAAATCTCGGTGAATCATCGCTCCATTCTGCTGATGGAGTTGACCTCATCAGCATCGTCGCGACTCGACCTTTTCAGCAGCCGCTCGGTAGCTTGCTGACGAAAGTGGCTGTCGTGTGGGGCACTGTGGGTATCGCGGCTGCTCTCAGCATTCCGTTCTCAGTAACCCAATCACCTGATTCCACGGAGCACTTCCAGACGGTCGCACTCGTGCTCGTAGCCATGATAGCTCCTGTCACTGCCATCACACTGGCCAACCAAGAGGTCCAGTCATACCAGCGTCGACGCCAAGAGCGGATCTACGAGAAACAAGTGCGACGCGACGAGCCAACACGGAGCATCAGCCTAGCAGAGAGTCGACTCAAGCTCCAGTCGTTCACCACCTGGAAAGCTCACGGCCTGGACACAGCCAGCGACATGTTCTCGATCAGCCCGACGCATACCAGGCAAGCGAGAGACTCGACCGTTCTGGAACGGCTTGCTGTACAGTCGATGCGGCCAGATCTGTCGGCCATCCTTCGTGACGTCGCGTCGAAGAACCCGTGTCACTGCGCGTCGATTGGAGTCTTCGCAAGCGGGAGTGATCAGCTGAAACAGCATGTGCAGACCACGGCAACCGAGGTTTCGTGCGACAGTGGCCCACGCTTCGATGTCCACCGCCTCTGATTCCAGCTCCATCATCAGGATTTAGAGCTTGCAGGACGATGATTTCCGTCGGAGAGGTGCAGCAGCGACTACACGTTGTGATTGAAGCATTGCTGCGGGAGCCTTGGAACTTGAGCTAATAGCCTTCACCACATTAGATCCTGACGCCGTCTCGTTGCTGAGTACCTCATTCGCTTTGAGATCTGACAGGATACTCTTCTTGACACCATCTAGGGTCCGGTATGGCGATGCAGCCACGACCGACGAAGTGGTCGAGCGCCCTGCAGTAACTTGGAAGAGATCCAGCAGGGCGAGCAGGCACCCGATGCCAACGTCGGTCCATTCTGGTGGTGAAAATTTGTGGAAGAGTCGACCGCCCAATGGGGCTGCATGGCGCTGCATCTTGTTTGCTGCTGCGGGTGTTGACGCGATGTCGGGTGCTGGTTTCGTACTGGGTCGAGTGCCCTTGGCGATCGTGGACCCGTCCAGGCGTCGGCGGCCTTCATTGTAGTTGCATTCGATGGTGTACACGTACGTGAGATCCGTCGCTCGATACAGCGCGACTCGGCTGCTTCCCTCGCGCGAAGTCGTGGCGTTGTTGTTGTCTCGTGCATCGTGGCGCACCATATTCTCCGCGTCAAACGAACACGCGCCGTAGTCGAAGAACGGACTATGGAGGCTGGCTAGCTTGGCATACAGTTGAGTCTGGACTTGTCGTGTGTAGTCGTTCTTGGTCTTGTCTTGACCCAGCAGGCTGTTGCCGTACACAAACCCACCGCGGTGATTCGCATGAGCATGGAGATCGAGGTACACGACATGCTCCCGCGCTCGCTCCGCTCCGTACGCTAGCGTCGTCTGCAGCAGCAGTTGCTTCACCGCGTACACCGCCGGCTCCTGCTCCAGGTGCGGATCCTCGTACACGCGATTCAAATTGACGCCCCTCCTGTCGGTGCGATAGAAACCTTGGCACACACCGTCCGGGTTTAACACAGGCACGATCTTGAACACGAAATGGCGTCGAAGAGCGAGCGCGTTCTCGTCCGTCGGGTGCAACAACAGGCGAAGCATCCCATCGAGTATGAAATTGGCGGGTGTCTCGCCTGGGTGGACACGTGCCGTGAGAAACACGGTTCTCGTCTTGCTTGGATCGAACGCGGACGCGCGCTGGGTGTCTTCAACTGGGAACAGACCGGGGATGGTCGGCGTCTTGGTCTCCAATCGCGCCTCCATGGACGAAATCGTGATCAAATCGATCGGCAAACCACCCAGTGAATGCGTCAGCACGTCGCGGTGGTAGTAGATTGACTCGGAGTGAGTATACGTGGCGTCCATCGTGGTGAGCTGCCGCTGGAGCTTGCTGTACGTGTACGGGTAACAGAACGCAAAACGGACGCGCTCGTTTCGGAACTGGATGTGGTGCGTAAATGTGAGTCGCATCTTGGTCTCGGTCTTGTGCTTGCGTGGCTTTCGCTCCTCTGTTTCGTCACCGCCCACAGCGTTGTTATCCCTAGTCTTGTGCACGGTGTGTGTGTACTTTTCGACGACGATGGGCGTGGGTAGTCGCATCCACTTGCGTTCGTTATCGAACACCAACTCGAGCTCATTTTCATCGCCATGCACAGAGCCAGCGAGGCGACTGTTCTCGTCCACGACGCAGTGCATGACCGTGTATCCATTCGAGAAGAGTCCGCGCTGGTTGTTCATGTTGGTGAGCACGATCGTGAGTTCTCTCGCGCTGCCATTCTTGATGGTGTTGTTGCTGGATGGCGCGGACTTGGGCTTGGCGGCGCGGTTTGGTGGCAGCGTCTCGAGGGATTCATTCAGCGAGGAATCGATCAACACTTCGAAGTAGAACCACGTCGTGTACCCCGTGGAGATGCCACTGAGAGGGGCGTCCTCGGCGAGCGTCACGTGGAACTCGTCGCCGTCGATTCGAGCGACTTGCGCCATGCTACCGCCGTCGAATCGAGATGAAAAGACCACCCCGTCCTTAGGGAACTCGATCACTTGCTTGCTTACGCCATCGTGCGTTAGTGTGCGCAGTGCGCGTTGCGTGCCGTCGAGCGCTACGGCGTTCTGGTCGTGCTTCATGTCGGGTGCCGTCTTTCCGTTGCCGTTTGGTGGTTGTTGATGGGTGCAGGTGGTTTCAAGGCATTTCCAGGTTCCAGGGTTCTCGACTCGAGATAAGCTCCAGTGCAGAATTCGATCAAGACTATGTCTAATTTCTGTAAAGCAATGGTCGAGTGTTCCAGGTTGAAGAATGCCAGAGAGGTAAAAACACAAAACACAAAAAATGATAACGCAGACTCGTGCATTTTCCTTTTACAAAAATGTCGATGGGTTCTCATTTTATTACGAATATGCCGGGTGGCGTTGGAGGAATTGTAGGTTCAGTATCGTAGATACATAGGAGCAGGCTGCTCCATTCGCTGCATGATCCACTTGCTTAGTGGGAGACGACGATCTCTTCGATCGTGGTCAGATGGCGAGCGATGCCCTCAGCACCACTCACGAGGCAGTTGAGCAGCAGCAGCTCTTCCATCGTGACCTTCTCGTAACGGTTTGCCTCCAGGAGCCACTGGACATAGGCCGACTTCATCTCGGCGGCGATATCACCCAGGCTGAAGTCCACAACGTTGAGCACGTCGTGTTGGCGACGCATCGATGGCGACATGGGTGCATGAATACTCGAGGTCCGCTTGGTCAGCGCCATCTTCGTCGTGATCGGAGCGAGCTTACCGCTCTCCGTGGCGCTGTGGGCGGACGTGCTCGACTTGCTGTTGCGTTGAGGCTTGGGCGTGCACACTGGACCACGAGAGTCGGAGGCGGCAATGCTGCGGTCGTTGGTGCCATCTTCCTCGTCGATGGAGGCGAGATTGTTGGCGCGAGGAGTCTGCACGAGCGCGGGTGCCTTTGGCTTTCGTCGAGTGTAGACTTCGACCTCGAGCTTCAAGCCGTTGTCAAGCGCGTTCGTGAACTCTTCGAAGGACACCTTGCCACTCTTGTCATGGTCGACGATCTCCATGAATCGCTCGACGTAGCCGTGGATTTCACTCTCCTTCATGCCGCCCGACTGTGCGAAGATCGCCTCGAGCATCACCTCAACTTCGCTCGCGTCGATCTCACCACTGCAATCCCTGTCAGCAAGACGGAAGGCTTCCTTCATCTGCATGAAAAGTGCTGTCTGCTCCTGATCAGCGTACAAGAAGCCATCGCCGAAGAGCAGGTGCAGAGTGTCGAAGGTCTCGCCGACAGACACCTGGAACTTGTTGCTGGCAGCGGCCCATCGGTTGAAGGAGCTGTCGCTGTTGAGAAGAGCACGGTCCGACGCGCATTGACCGTTACGAATGTCGGCTGATTGGGTCAAGTCCAACTTCTTGCTCTTGACGCGGTAGTTGAACCACTTGACGAGCTTGAACAAGACGTTGTTGTTGTTGAGCAGGCGGTAGCAGCTATCGAGAACGGCTTCGTACTTGGTCACGGAGAATGGCTGCTTCCAGAGTGTCGGCTCGTTGTTGGCTTCAACGATGAGCTTCGCCTGCTGAGCGAGGAGAGCTGGCACCTTCACTTGGAGGATTTCACGCAGTTCCTCGAGCGTGATCTCATCCATCTCGTCGGTGCTTGCCAAGTGGTGGCCAAACAGCACATCGAACGCCTTGTTGAGCTGCCACAACGTCTGCTGGATATTCTCTCGAAGCAGGCGAGCCGCACTCTCCGGGCACAGTGCCAATTCGACAATGATGAATAGCAAGATACCAACAGACGTCTGAGCCATGTTGGAGTACGACGACACCGCGAGAGCCGCCGCAGTACCCTCACCGCCACAGACACCGTCATCCTGTCGCAGCAACACACCGGCAGAGATGAAAGCCGACACCAAGCCAGCATACGACGCGAAACCACCGCTGAAGCGAACAAACATCGACACAGCGACCCACGCGAACAGCGTGATGTCACTGAGAATCACCTTGAGGTTTCCTGGGCTGCAGATTTGCGAGTAGAAGAACTGGAAAACCGATGGCACAACACTTCCGGCGACGACACCACCAACACGATTCACAGTGACACTGAAGGAGCCGCCGATGTGGTTGCCCATGACGAATGCCACCGCGTTTGGCGTCGTGTGACTGAATCCGTAGACGTAGACTGCAAGCATGGTGCCGGCGAAAATTGCAAGCGAGGCCTTGAACGCCGACACGACCAAGAGGCGGTTGTACTTAGCAGGGTCGAAGAACGACACGATCGTCTTCTGGATGAACGACACAGCACGGCGAGACGCCTCGTACACTTTGCTGTTGTGTTGGTTCTGGAAGTCGATGAGTGTGCTGCACATCGAGTTCAGCGAAAACAGGAACAAGTTGAGCGGCACGTTGCCTTCGACATCTTTGTGGGACACCTTTTGCGTACGAAGGATGCGGTTTTGAGTCCTTCGGTAACGCTGCAACGTGTGCTCCATCTGGGTTTCGAGTGGCGCAATCGACTTGAGATCGAGGCGAGGGACACAATCGTGGACGTTCTGGGAAATCTCGTTCAGCAAATCGCCAGACCGCAGTTGAATCATGTAAATTTCACGTTGGAGTGTCTTCATGTACTGGAAGTGGAGATCTTCATACTTTTCAAGCTGCATCGCATTGTTGAGCGTGCGCAGATCAGACGCCAACGAGCCAACGAGCCTGACGTAGTTCTTGATCATCGAGCGGTTGAACTTTAGCAGGACGTGGAAGCCCATGAGTTGCTCCCACCACACGTCTTCGATCAGCGCTGTCATTTTAGCGTGGCGCGCCAACAGCGTGTCAAACTTGCGATGAAGCTTCAGGCGCAGGAAATTCATGTGCTCGAGGTTCTTGTTCTTGAAGCAGTACGAGTCGACAATGATGTTGAGTAGGTCCTGGATGTCTGCCGATGCGCGGCGCGTTTCTTCACGTAGACGGTTAATAGCGCTGTTTGAACAAACGATGATGAGCTACATGCCATTCTCATCCATGATCTCGGCAGGTACTCACAAGACAGGGTACGGGATGAACATGACGCAGAAGGAGATCATCGTGCCGATGAAACCCACGAGAAAGTAAAGCTGGAGGTTCTTCAACACGTTTGCGGTATCGTAGCGGCTATCGCCATTCTCCTTGAGGGCTCCGAAGTTCGGTGTGTTTGGATCGATAATGGTCAACGCTGTTGGTGGCAAGGGATTGCTGGTTAGTGCATGCGTTTGATACCACGGGGTCGCAACTGCACTTACAGAAGTAGAGGTTGTTACCCAGCGCGAACTTTTTGGTGTTTGTTTCAATCGGAAGCAGCAGGATGACGACCGTGAATGCCATGATCCACGGCAGCACCGAGTAGAAGTTGTGGAGATTGATGCTGTACGCATCCGTGCCGAAGGTCTTGGTGATGTTGAAGTACCCCTCCAACTGCGGGTTGAGGTCGGGGTCGTACATCTCCATATCGATCACGGCAAACAGGATGATGTTGTAGATGAGCGCCATGCCGACGCCGTAAAATGCCTGGCACACTTCACGCGTGGTCGCACCGACGTTCTTTTGGGCCGAGAAGATGACGGCGACGGCGCAGTAACTCAGACCACCGAGGTAGTACCAATCTGGGAAAAAGAACCAGTTCTTCAGTGGCTGCTCGTCTGTGTTGGGGTTACGGGTCTGGATGAACGACGCCAGGATGACACCACATGCGACGCGCAGCGCCATCTCGGCATTCATACGAAAGTCCGCTGCACAGACACACCGTCAGTCTATCTACATCAACGATGCATGCATCATCGGTAAATACGTACAGCTGAAACGTTGCTGCTTGTAGCCACGCTTGGTTCCACCAACGTCGATCTGCATCTTGGATACCTTCTCATTCAGCTCCTCGCTGCCGCCAGTGTACTTGCGCGCGCGCGCCGACTGGCCGCTCTGCACACTCGCGCGGCTGGTCAGCATGGTTGCGGGCATCTCGGACTCGCTCACGCGGGTATCGTTCAGGGGCACCGTCAAATCACTACAATAGAAAAGACAGCAAGGCGGTCAGCCTGATGGGGGCGGCGATAGGTGATCGCATGCAGAGCGTGCACATACTTATGCGGGCCGAACGGTGGGCTCTTGCTCAAGCTCATGGCTTGGATTCCGTCGTCGCCGAGGCAGAGGGGGGAGTGGCGTCCACAAAGGGAAACGAGCTCTGCGGACGGTGTGGACGGCGCGCGGTTTGTTGCGGACGGCGCGATTGATCGAATGGCGACCGTTGAGCACCGCTGCGGCAGAGGCTGCGAGTGCACACACATCCATGACTTGTCTGTGACACACCAGGCGTTGTGGCCGGTGCAAAGACTCCATCACAAAGACGAAGCACTGGGAACAACATCGTTGACGCCCAACCATCAGCTTCGCCTATCCCTAGAGGAGGATATGACCACTCAAAACTATTTACTGGATTGAATTGGTATTTGATGTTTGTAGCGTACTGGTCCGATTGCACAGAGTTATGTGAATCTGAGCGCATCCGTAAATCACGTCGACAAAGATATTCCATGTGAAGTACGTAGTGTGAGACAATAAATCAAAAGTCGGTGATATTGAAATTGAACATCGAACAAAATTGAATTCATCCCACCTTCTTTGGGAAATACGACCATCCAGTTCTGCGGGGTACGAATCGGATCACGTGCAGGCTTTTTGTGTCATATCCTCAGACCAAAAAGCGACATACTGTAATGTACTACACAGTAAACGCACCTTGATGAATGGCTCGCGACGCCTCTTCGAAGGCACCTTGAATCTAATAGGTTCGATGACGCGTGGGCCCCAAGATCCAGTGGTACATGTGGCCATGTGCGACATGCCCATATGAACGGTCGTGTGGGTGACGACATGGCCAAACACAGACATCTACAGACGAGCACGCCGCACAGCTTGGCGGATCGGCACGAGCAGCTCCTCCAGTGTGATTGTGTGCGACGCCTGGTTCACCGGGTCATGCTGCGCTGCCTCGTAGAGCGCCTCGTACACGTTGCCATCGTAGCGGTCGAGCGCCGAGTTGAGCGAGTGGTCCGAGAAGTTGAACGCGTCCACAAGCACCACCGCATGCGTGCGGATCTGAGGGAGTAGCTCTTCAATGGTGGTGCGGATGAGAGCGACCTGCTCCGGACGCACGGCGCCACACTCCATGAACTCGCCAGCGTCCGCCTCGAGCTGCGTGAGCGCAAAGAGGTGGCACAGCAGTCGCACGACAACCAGCACCGTGGTGGTTGAAAGTCCCTCTTTGGTGAACGACTGAGGCGACGCCACAGCCGCCACAAAGTTCTGCACGAGCACCAGCTTGGCATATGCCATGGAGAGCTTGTAGCTCGCGATCGAGTGGTTCTGGACACCGGCGGCCGTCGAGTTGGATGACGCCACGCGCTGCTCCAGGTCGCGCAACAAGTACAGGAAACGACGCTCGAATGCAGCGACGTACACGCGTGGATCGCGCCAGCGGTGCTTGCACGTAACGTTAAGCTGCTCATTGGGCGGGCTGGATTCGTCCACACGAGAGAGGAAGCAGAGCGCGCTCGGCAGCTTGCCAGAGGAGCGGTAGTGTCCGAGGGTCTTGAGCAGCGATCGACCGGTTTGGAGAGTGAGCACGTAGTTCTCCCCCTCCGCCGTGACGGTCTGGACGACGTCGCCCAGGAGCACGGGCAGAACGCTCGCGAGGAGGTATCCGTGGCCACCACAAGCCTGCTCACCACCACCAAGAACAACAGTCAGTCAGATGCACCATCACTCTACACCGTGGATACTGGAGATGTACCCAGCGATTCACTTCGATGCCGTTGGAAGTAGCATCAGACACGAACACCTTCAGTCCACAACTCATGGCGTGGCCAACATCGAGCATGGACAAGCCACCCCCTTGGATCTGGTGAGCCAGGTCGACGCGGAAGATGTTGACTTGGTTGCCTGTGTAGGATCAGGAACACATTCTTCATCAGTTCCCATCTCTCAATCCGCACGGTGACGAGCACTTACCGCTGAGCATGATGGCGTAGGCCGTCGCCAGCTGAGGCAGCAAGCGGTACTGCTGTGACTGGTAGTCGAGAACCTTGAGTTCGGTCGTCGCCTTCGCGTCATTCGCATCGTAACCTTGCTCACGCACAGCCGAGTATCGAATCGCAATGGTGCACGCCTTCGTGAGTGCCATGCCCGTCAGACTTACAAACTCCATCCGCGTCTGCAGCATCGGAAAGTACAAGATCTCCTGGCGCACGCCGTGGACCTTGCGGTACTTGCCGTACAGTCGAGAAGCGCATACCCATGTTGGTACGTGGGATGCGGACATGATTAAACTTGCAGTAACCATTGTCGACATTGTGGAAGCCGATCTTGGCGCCAATGTCACCGGTCGTGATCCCAGGAAGCAACTCGTGGGTGTCCAGATCCCGCAACTGCACTATGAAGTTGTGGACGCCGTAGTCCTTGCCGTCGATGATCAGACGCGCGTACACCACACCAAAATTGGCCGTGCGGGCCAGTGCGCCAGGCTACCACTTGTATGAACGCAGCGATGACGAGTGGATCTCGAACTCGTCCGTCTCGCGGATGTAGTGCGTCGTGGTCTCCAGGCCACGCACGTTCGAAGCGTGGCCGAGGTCAGTCTGCGCGTAGCATCCCACCATGCGCCACTCGGTCGCCATCTGCCGCCAACGGTCGTTCTGCTCATCCGAGAACAGCAGACCGAGGTTCTTGATGAACATTTGCGTGTGCAGCGTCGTGGACGCCGCGCAGCCAGTAAAACCCACACACACCAAGCGCAGCAGCTCGGTGTCTTCATAGTCCAGTCCATTTCCACGCGCGATGATCTACAGGCGCGCTGTCATGCGAATCGCACGGCGGTAGCCTTCGTTGTGCGTCAGGTAGTACATCTTGTCGTGGTTGAACGCCGGGTCCTTGGTCAAGAGCGCCTCGCAGTGCTCCATTTTCTGCACGTGCGTCTTGTTCTTGTGGATCGCGTACGTGATCTCACGCGTGGGCAGGCCACTGCGCTGGCGCTCAGCGTCGAGAGGGGAGCTTGGCGTCGCCATGCTTGTCAAAGAGGGCGCCGAGTGAAGCAGAGCAACTTGCAAATGCATTTGGGAAGAGATGCTGATTTTTGGGATTCCGGTTTTGTATTTATTCACAACTCGAAATCCTTGAGTGACTTTCAACCGTATTAAACATTTTAACATAATTTTTGTATGACGAGAAGAGAATAAAACACCTCATAATCGGGATGGACACTGTTTTGTAAACTGTTTACACGTCAAATTGAAGTTGGCCTCAAAGTGCGCGGCCATGTTGCTGTTCTTGGTGCACCGGGAAGCACACTGCTTCCCGGTGCCTGTGTCGAACAGGCTGTGGACCTGGTTTCTAGCGTACATGAGTGTTCACACTGAGAAGAGCACGAGTGTCGAAGAAAGAGAGTCTATTCTTTTATACGCAGATTTGATAGTAGACACTACTGTTCAACACAACGTCTGTTGTACCCCATGCTCGCGGTGGTGGATGACACTTCGCTAGTGGCGACGTGGCAATCCCACCGTGCTTAAAGGTACTTACATCATGAAGACAGCCACGCCCAGAAGCAGCGACGCAGTCGTGGCCATCATGACCGATGATGCACTGCCGGTCTGTGACGGGACTGGTGTCGTCGAGTTCGATGTGTACTCATCATCAACAGCCTCCTCACTGCCCG
>JAADXF010000459.1:0-18217 GCA_023337575.1 Pythium chondricola | reverse complement strand
GCTCGACTCTCGGTTGCTAGGAGCTTTGATGTCTGTGACTGAACGAGCTCCTCCCACAGTGACACGAACTGATCCATCACTTCCATCTTGAGCGCGAGCTCTCCGGATGACTCCATCGTGGAACGGAGTTGCGAGACCAAGGTGATCGCGACAACTTGATTGCTCTTCGATAACTGGCCGAGTCTCCACTTCCGGACAAGCTCGACGGCTCGCTGAACCTGCTTTTCAATCGTCGTGTCAGAGACCTGCATCAAGCTCGCATTGAGGCCAAGCGCTGCAGACACGACTCGAAGCTCCAGAGCCTGACGGTTCTTGGTATCACCAGCGAGCACTTTGCGTTGACCGAGTTCAGGCGATGTCGGGTCGATGAGACTTGCGACCAATGCAGGCAAACGAGTGGCAAGCAGTTGGAGCGATGCCTTGGAGTCTGGATGAGACGAGCGAACTGCATCTTCCACTGACCGTCGAAGGATCAATAAGCAGCAGCGTAGACGAAACAAGTCTTTCGGAGTCGTGTCTCCACAGGATCTTCTGTTGCATACATCCTGAGAGAGGTCGATCAGCACTTGAAGCGTCGAACTGGCAAAGTCGAAACACAAGATACGAGTCGTGTCGTCGCCATTTCTCGACTTGGTCGAGAGTGATTCAAGAGGGCAACCTTCTTCCGTGTGTTTTGCAACGAACGAGAGCACCTGCGTAGCAGCTTTACTGACGGGCACTACGCCATCTTCTCGCAATTGAAGGAGCTCATGTGGGCTACAGCAATCACTTTCCTCGTCGACGACTGGTATCCTCCGACCACGATTTCGATACGCGGCAATCGCTGAATGAGTCGAGCTCAACACCCAAATCAGATTGTTCGTGGCGTCGAAACACGAGCACCCGCCAGGAAGAGCTCGTTCGAAGCTCTTGAATGGGTTACTTGAAAGAGTATCTTCGACTCCATCTTCGTTTCGTGTCTCCTTCTCTCCGAGAACTAGGTCCCCCTTGTCACAGTCAAACAGCAGACAGTCAAACCGCCTACGCGCCGTTGCGTTTTCCTTTGCGTCGAGCGCACTGGTGATGCTTGGAAGCGCGACACAAATGAATGACCCGTTGGTGAAGAATGTCGGCAACTCGAAATCATAGTCACCGACGCGAAGTTCAGCTTTGAGGAGCTTGAGTAAACAGCCAACATAGGTGGCACACTGCACCTTCTTGATATGCAAATCGAAGAATCGCTGAAAACTCGCGTTGCCCGAGAACGTGGCATCTTGGACTCGAAACACCCTCACGCGGAAGCGATCAGCACAGAGCTCAATCTCGTACAACCGATGCCCTTCCGTCACGTAAGAGAACAGTGGTTTCTCAACTCGACGCGCCGTCGCGATACCTGTGCTCTCATCATCACTACCTGCGGCGAGCTGGATCTTGCCTTGGACAACCAGATCGACAGGAGATATCACCAGGAGCGATCGCGGTCGGTGGTTTCGCTGATCGATGGTCTCACATCCTCCGGGATGGAGCATGCTCAAAAAGAGGTGACCATTGCAGTACACCAATGACGAGTGGTAGATGTCAGCAGATCGATCCTCGAAGGCAGGTATTCTATCACCAATCGCGTAACTTGCAGCCCCAAGTCTCTCCGACGCAGAGTACACCACAATCAACTGCATTTCATCGGAGACCGTCACGGGCGTCTTGCACGACCTGGGATAGAGTTCTCGGATGAGGTGCTCGTCGACAATGATGCCCGACTCCACAGTGTCGTCGGCACCTGAGCCCAGAGACTCTTGGAGTTGCTGTAGACTTTCATCTCCGAGGCATTCGAAGTCACCGTAGAAAGCAGTCTCGATGTGAACCGAGTCAGATTGAGCTGCATCAATCGTGAACACTTCATCGCTCGCAAACACTTGAGATCTTGAAGTACCGCCAGTGACGGTAACGACGAACAGCCGAGATCCTCGATCCAAGCTCGCCCCAGCTACTTGAGCTAACTGGTGAATCGACACGAAACTCGCTGGACCCTTTGTCGCCTCCCGCAGAGTTGAAGTGACGTCCTGCACAGAGCCGTACAGTACAGTGTGGAGCTCAATCTTCTCGCGGATGTGCTTGAAGAACTCGTGTGGGGGGCTTAATGCGTAAATCCGTCCAGCGACACTGTAGTTGTTGCCCGATCCAATCTTCTTCAGGCCTTCGGATTTGCTCCAAGTGAACAAATATGTCCCATCTGTCGCGATCGCAGGTCTCCTTTGTTGGTTCTCCGAGCTAGCACTCTTGGCTTCCGTATCCTTCATAACCTTGAGATCGATTTGCCGCACGAACGAATCCTCTGTCAGAGTGCCGAGTGTGTACTGGACGCGATACGACTCGAGACGACGAACAAGGTTCAGGAGCCACGCTTGCACTTTTTGTTCACCAGGAGAAGCACGGAGCTCTGACGGCGAGTCTCCTCTTTGCAGTGCCCTCACCGCAAATGCAAGCAGCGCATTGCATTGTCCACTGCAGATACCGATCGCTAACTGAAGCAACAGCAACAAGTCGCGGTGCGCTGATGACAAGTCTTGACACTGCTCGAGCTCTTCGCAGAAGTGGCACATGTCGTCAACCATGATTGCGGAAACTGCGCTGTCTGAAGTGGCACCTGCTTCGCGCTGCTTCGTCAGACTGAAGGGCGGGAAGTCCAGCGCGGTCTTTATCATCGAGTGTGCCGCCTTCTCGAATACACGCGGGCTCGATGTACGGAAGCCATGCAACATCTCGAGCTGCATCCGAAATGCCGCAAGCTTGAAGAAACATTCACCCGTAGAAGACGCATCGCCGGCTGCACTGGAGAACGTGATACTGTCACGGTCATGGGCGTCACGTGACTCGTTCAACTCCTTTCGTATGCGCTCCCGATCCTGAGACTCTTTGGCTCGCGCCGCAAGCCGAATAGCCAGCTTGCTGAGGTAATCTCGCACAATCTCACTCTGTTGATAGTGTCTCCGCTCGCTCACGATCCGTTCGTGCGATTCACGCGCCATCGAGGTGTCCTTGATCATCTCGATCACGCTCATCGGTTTCGATGGAAGCTCGCCTGTCTTGCTCGCGGATGCTTTCGCGTTCGCGAACAGATTGATTCGCGCCCTGTCGGCCATTTGCTCGAGCTCGCTAAGAGGCAGTTCGTCCTTCCCGGTCATCTCCAGCGCCACGACGTCCTCCAGTGGTTTTGCACTCGGAGTCCCTCGCATCAGTTCTTGGTACTTCTCGGTGACGAATGCATCGTCCGTGAGCAGAGAGAACGGAGCGCCACACTTCCACGCATGGTCGGACCAGAGAGCGTCATCTTCCTCGCTGTGAGGTGCGTGCTCTAGCCCAGGCTGCGCGCTCGACGCCGACCCGCCCATGGTTGCCGCTGCTGGTTCTCCCCCCCCCTTCGTGGCGACGTTTGCCGAAATTCCTCTCTTCAACGTCATGAAAGATACCGTCAATACTACGCTTTGGGTCACTTTGGTTCGTTATTTACACAAGTAGCCCATGTGTACCGTTTCGATGGTACCGAGTTCCCCCAAACGTCACAAGAAACATGGAGATTTGGAGATGGCGACGCAGAGTCGGGCCGTGAACGACGTCTTGTCGTCACTAGACAATGCGTGGCTCTGCGCTGCTGAACGCGACGTTGATCGCGAAGAAGAAGAACGCATCGAGCGACTGGCGAGGCAGCGAAGACAAGGAATCAAGGGCAAGTATGAGCTGGATACTGCCGCGCAACTCGATGCGGACCTCAAACAGCAGCAAATTGAGCTCCGTAGACGCGCAGAAGAGCATCGCAAGCGCCACGATGCACTCCAATTACCATCAATCGGCCGGGCACTGGCTCCTGCGAAACGACCAGGCGCGCAGCATTCACCGCAGGAGCAGCAGCGTCACAACAATGCAAGGTTTGCAGAAAAGCCCAGCGCGTATGAGATGGAGAATCAACGCTTGGTTACACTGATGAATCAAAAGACAATAGCCGCAAGGACGATGCGACGCGCAGTGCCGCTGAAGAAGCGAAGAAACCAACCACGGATCGTGGAGGATATGCTGTCACTGGAGCGGCGGTATGCGCAGAGCGCTCGGCGAGTGCAGCAGTGGTGGCGATCCCATTTGCACACTCAGTGTTGGAAGTCGTATTTCATTAAGGTACGTGCAGCGACGCAGGTCCAGCGCGTGGTTCGAGGCTTTGTGTGTCGCTGCGTGGTTCGCACTTGGCACCACAACAGAACGTACCGTGCCACACTGATCCAAGCAGCGGTACGAGGCTTCTTCATGCGTCGAGTCATCGCGTCGTGGATGAAATGGGAGTACGTGAACGTCGTTCGCATCCAGTCCATCGTTCGTGGCCATTTTGGTCGACAGCTTGCCATATCAAGACGCTGTGCCGTTGCAGCACTTCATATTCAAACCCTCTGGCGCGGTGTCCAAGCGCGGCGCCGAGCTAGTCGTCTCTGGCTGACCTTGAGGGCAATCGACTTGCAACGTTTGGTACGAGGGCTTCAAGCACGAAAGCGCGTGCGACGTCAGCGACTACTGTTCAATCAAGCGGCAACGCAGATCCAACGCGTCTTCCGAGGGATGCTAGCTCGCACTCGTGTTGCGGTCATACTCCGGGATCGTGAGACGGACAACCGCAAGGAGTGGATGGCAGTGTTGGAAGCGGAAGAGGAGTGGCATCGGCAACATCGTGATCGTCTGCGTGCAAGGTTGGACCGCTTCAAGATATTCGAACAGTACGAAACGCCGAAGTCGATGCCTCATCTCTGGGTGATGCTCACGTCTGCTACTGTAGACTGTGTGACCTTGAAGAGCAGTACTTTCATGCCCACGAACGCATCAACGACGTACGTGTTTGCTTGTACGTGGCTGGCTCACATGCTGACATAGAGACCACTATGATAGATGGAGGCGATCTACCTGGACATGCAAACCCAGCGGCTACGTGTATCTCCCCGCGCAATCGAACACGGATGGGTAGAAGAAATGGAGCAGAAAATGCGAGCACAACGGCAGAAAATCACCGAGACCAAACTCGACGTCGTGTTCGACCTCGGCGTGAAGTTCAAGAAGAAAGAGGAGGAGTACCTGGGTCTCATGCAGCAGATCAACGCAATCGAGGACAAGCAAAATAGGGTACGTATGTCGCTGACTGTGGATGACGAATGTATACCACTCACATAGACTTGCTGGTTCACCAGTTTGCGATCGCTCGGGACGAAGAGTTTATCGACTACTGGGAGGTAAGTGTGTCTCCGATCCATGGGGGATTTGTGGGAGCCTAGCTGCTAATACCTGTTGCTGTTAGCGCGAATGCAAGTTTGTTCACGAGCAAAAAGAGCGAGAGCGCAGACAACGAATCGCAGCGACTAAGCGCCGCTTCCGCGTCCAATTCTACCATCTGAATGGCAAGCGAGACAAGCGGTGGCGCGGAACACACTGGACCAGCGATGTGCTCCAGGAAGGCCAGCGACGCTCGATCTTTTCCATGAGCAACACGAACCTGCTCGCAGCAATTGAGACCAAATGGCGACAGCACTTGCAGCGTTCCACTGCCAGTGGTACTGAAGAACTGAGCCAAGAGCATGTGACGCGAACGAGAATTCGCGAGATCGAGGAGGAGGCCGCGCTGGTGGTAGCGAACGCACAGACCCAGCAAACGATGGCGATCTTTGACCCTGTCTTTCAAGACATTGAGGCTCGATTCTTGACCGTGAAAACACAGCAAGAACGCAACGATGGCATCGTTGAAGCCAGACGAGCTGCTCATCAAGCTGCAGACTCGGCAAGTGACACCGTTTCGAAGCCGAATCTATCGAAAATGGACTCAGCCGAGCATCAAATCAAGCTGCGTCGTGCAATACAGGCGTCACGTATACCATGGCATTTGCTGGATGAAGTGGCAGCCGAACGAAGGAAACTCGAGGAGGAGAAAACGCTCTTCACTACCTGGCACAAGGCCCCTCAGGCCATGTTGGGTATGTCAAAATCACAGGCTGCCAAGTAAACAGGAACGTGCAGCTGGTGTATTGATCTCAATGCCTTTTTGCCAAGACATCCACATCATCGTCGAGTTTTTATGCGACCTTCATCAACCCCTTGACCCCGTTCTCTCCAATGTTGAGCAGCACGTTGCCCTGCTTGTTCGCCACGAGCATCTCTGCCAGCAGACTGTTGGAGGCATTGCCAGTGACCACAGTCTTGTCGTTCTTGGCAAGTGACTGCAACAGCTCCAATCGCTGCATGTCCAGCATGTGGGCTCGGTATTTCTCCAGTTTCTTAGCAGCGCCACCTTCAGCGCGAGCCATGATCTCGTTCGCCTTGGCTGCACCAAACGCCTGGATCTCTTCCACTTCGGCCTGCATTTGCATGCGCAGTGACTCGGTTTCAGCCACGACTAGTTGGATCTCTGCTTCGCAGTGGGCTCCGATCTCGGTCGAGATCTGCTGCGTGTCAGCTTCGATTTGCTCGATCTTGAGGAGCGCGTCGGTGGCGATCTTGTTGCATTTCACTTTGGTCTCCTGTGCGATCTGGTCCTGGATAAGGCGCGTGTCAGCGAGGATCAAGTCGATCTCTTTCTGGATCTCCGCACACTTGGCCTTGCCCGTCTGCTCTTCCTCCATCAGCATCATGGTACGGGCCAGCTTGGTGGTCTCAATCTCCTCTTTGTACTGGAGCATCTGCATGTCGCTCATCTGTTTCATGTTCTGCTCCTTGATGGCACTCAAGTGGGTCGTACGGCTCTGCATCTGGTCCTGGAAGGTCTCCGGTAGCCGCACGTTGGTGATGGCGACGTTGGTGATCTGGACGCCGTAGTTGTTGAACTGCTTGTTGAGGCTGTTCTTAATATCCTCTGTAATGTAGTAGAGTTGGTCTCGTTTCTGCGCTTCAGCGGTGACGCTGCTGACTGGGTCACCCGCTTCGTTCACGCCACGGTTCAAGTGGTTCAAGCGACCTGTCTGGAAACGGTCCTTCATCGTTCCTTCGCGAAGCTTGTACACCTCCGTGTGCATGACGCTTCGAGCCAGCGCACGCACGGCTTCGTCCTGAGCTGCACGCAGCTGGACTTCCAGCCCGTTCGGACCGAGCTCGTACACAAAGCGACGCACAAGAGAGGGGTCTTCGCCCTTGGTCTCGTCACCCATGATGCGAAGGACCAGACACATATCGATGCGAACGGTGACATCATCGGCCGTCTTGCAGCCTTTCACTGGCGTCTCAAACACAATGTACTGCTTCGTCACGAGATGGGAGACCTTGGTGAAGATGGACGCCCAGTGGAAGCCCGCCGGCCACGTCGCTGTCTTGGTGCCGTCTGGTTTTTCGTAGTCGAGGTCTTTGCCTTGATTTTGGACAAGCGCGTACATACCCTCTGGCACTCGGATGTATGGCTTGATGGCACTACGTCCTGGCTGGATGATGATCACAGTGTTGCCATTGTAGCACGCACCGAAGATCCGGTTGGCCGAGTCCACGCAGCGCGTCTCTTGGTACAGCAGCCGTGTCTGATGCTGATGATCCATTGGCGGTAGCTCCATGGCTGCTTGGCTCCGTCAGTATTGCTTCGCTATTGATGTGCGTGAAGGCGAATGAATCGACCATACCCGTTCGAGTGATTCACGAGCCTAGACGGTGCTGGAACCATGTGTGTCTATCAATGTTTCTTGTGGGATCATTGGGATACTGCGACATCCGAAGTTCTAATATTAGGGAACCCAACCGCAGAACGCGATGCTGTCTGGCGCAATCGCAGTTGAATCCACACCATGGGACGGCACATACATAAGCAAGGTCCGAGCCTATTGTTGATTTTAAACTGTCTGCGATTTCGGTTGTCAGTCTGTAGCTCTCGAGGTGAGTGGCATCACCGTCCCACGCCCACCACACTTCCAGCGAGCCCCTCCCTCCCTTCGACCTGGGACGGAACAAAGTAGACAAACCAGGCCACGCTCCACGCATTGAGTGGAACTTTTCTCGCCCGCTGGCAGAGGTGCATTGCGGGAGATCGACTGCGCTGCTCACATACCTGTACTACGCAAGCGATGCAGCCGCAATTCATGCAGCCACATTACCCGACGGCGAGCGCTGTCGGTTCCCCGAAGAGACCCACGAGGTACAATCGCCTCGTGCAGAGAAACATCTCCAAGCCGATGGATGGTGAGTCACCAATTTGCATGTCCATGCTGTCTCATCAAGCAACTGACATTGTGTATGGTTTCGCAGCTCTGAAGACTTTCAACGCCACGGCACAGAATGGCGAGATCCCTCTTGTGCTCATACCATCATACCCAGCACTCTTCAGCTTCATGCTTCAGATCCCATCCGGCTTGTGCGCGCCATGGATGTCGAATGGCTCGTTGGTCACATCAGCAACTGATCCTCGCCTTGCCTCTGTAGATGGGTTTTGAAGCAAAAATGGAATGCGCACGACGGCATGATGGACCCGGGTCTCCAAGTATTCTGGCCCGCGTGGCATCGCATCTCCCACATCGTTACCAAGCAGGCCGTGTCCTACACGAACCCAGTGCGGTACTGCCCTACGTCTGATAATGTCATGGTGGACATCGACATCTCCATCAGTTTCCAGATCGGGCCGACCGAGCAGGACGCAATCAAGTTTGTGTACAGCCTTGGAGCCCACCGCTTTGATGAGCTTCTATACTCACTTACCGAGGAAGCCATTCGCGGCCTCGTGCAGTCGGTGCGTCATGACCAAGTGCACGACCTGCGTGAGGATTTCGCACTCGACATGAAGAAAGACCTGAATGCTACACTTATCGAGTATGGCGTCTTCATCCACAACGTTAAAGTGACCAACGTGGAGCTGCCGGCGAAGCTATCGCAAACGCTGGAAGAGACCACGGCGTTCAAGACCAGGATGGAAGAGCAGGAGAAGAACCATGAGAACCGCCTCCGTATTTTACTGAACGAAGAAACACAGAAGCTGACTGCGCTACAGAAGGAGAATGACCGTGACATTCAAGATCTTCTCGCAGTGAAGGCGCGGACTTCGATCCAGCGCAATGAAATGCGCACTGTAGCTGAGGCCAAGGCGGAAGTGCAGATCGCCGAGCAGATGTCGGTGTTTGACAACAAGATCAAAGAAGTGGAAGGCTACAAAGAGAACGCGGTGGCCACTGCGGGCGCCGGGGCCATCAAGCGCAAGGCGAAACCAATGGTGGACCTCTCGACGCTCAAGACCGACTACCAACAGTATATCAGCGTATCCAAGATCAAAGGCGACGCGATCGTGAAAGCTGCAGAACGCGAGGCCGCCAAGATCCAAGCGAATGCGGATGCCGAGGCCAACGCGGCGCCGTTCTTGGTGGAGAAGCGCAACTTTGACTACATGACCAAGAAGATCTCGATGGAGACGTCGCTCGCACAGGTGGTGCCGATGGTGATCAGCGGCAAGAACGGCGACGACCTCATCCGCCAGACCTTCTTGCAGACGCTCGATTCAAAGAAGTGACCAAGTCGGTAGTCATTGAAATGAGGGAATAGGCGGATCCACTAATAAAGAATGTTCATTGGTTTAAAAAGTAGCGGATCCACTCGATGTCAATGATGCAGAGACAAGTCCACTGTTTGCTTGAGCACACTGTGGATTCAGCCAATAATGCTGACGCGAGGAAGCAGGCATCGCCGCGAGATCTTACTGCGCATCCGGCCGACCAATCTACCACACGGCACCATGAACGCAGCGATGATGAGCTCTGCGAGGCTCTTTAGCTTCGTGGACGAGAAAGCGAACGATAAACCAGCCCTAGTGAAGGCCAGCATAGATGCCCTCCGCAAGTTGGGAAACGACGAAGGTTACGTGCGTCTGCATCTGCCCAAGTCGCTGGCGACTCCACAGCCAAACGCGCACATCGTGAACAATCTGGCGCACTGTGCCGTTATTGAGGTGCACAACCCAGCCGCGCGGAACGCGCTAAGTGGAAAGATGATGGCTGAACTAGCCGACATCGTCTCAAAGCTGGAGGAGCCACAAGTTCACAGTCAGCTCAGCACCGTGGTGCTTCGCGGATCGGGTGGCTGGTTTTGCGCTGGTGCTGACCTGCGCGTGGCAAAAGAGGAGCTCAGCTCGCGCCAGGGTGGCACTGCGATGGGGGCCGTGATGATGGATACGCTGACGCGCTTCCGTCGGCTACCCTTGGTTAGCGTAGCCGTGATTGAAGGCGGCGCATACGGTGGCGGTGCAGAGCTCTCCACGTCGTGTGACTTCAGATTGATTGCTGATAATGCCGTCATCCAGTTTGTCCAAGCTCGCATGGGCGTGTCCCCGGGATGGGGTGGTGGTGCTCGACTGTACAAGATCGTCGGCAGACAGCATGCACTTCGCTTGTTGTGCACCGCCGAGAAACTCAGCTCAGCTCGAGCATCAGAGCTGGCTCTCGTGGACTCGATCTTCTCTGCAGATAGCTGTGAGAAGGCGTGTGTGGAATTCCTCACGCCGTTTGACGCTGTTTCGCCAGGTAAGTGTCGAACTCCCACAACCGTGATGGTTTTAAGGACTGACTTCCCACTCATTGATCACAGAGGTGTCGCACGGTGCGAAGCAAGTTGTCACGAATGCAGATGATGTGAGCCTTGACGAGGTGCTTGATTTCGAGCATCATGTTTTCGCCAAGCTCTGGGGTGGTCCAGCCAACGTGAAGGCGCTTGAAGGAGCTCTTCGCAAAACCAAGTGATTGGTAGATAACAGGAATGCATTACTTCTTGCTGGGTTCACCCGCTACCCCGTTTGAGTATGAAGGATCCACGCTCGTACTCACCAGCAGTGCGAGCGACGAGAAGCTTCGCTTTTGCGCTCAGTTCTTTCAGCTTCGTCTGCGTTGCCGATCTCCTCGCTGCCTTCTGTTGAGACGACTGCTGCCGCTGTCGCTTGATTTCTGCCAGCACCTTCTCACCATAGTCAGCGCTGCTACACGCGCTTCGGTTGGCTCTCTTGATCTTTCTGTACCAGCGGTTGGATGCCTCACTCTTCGCTTCAGTTTCGTTTAGGTTCTTTTCTGCTTTGATAGCCTTGACTGCCTCCTTGTATCGCACTGCGGACGGGACATCCGCGACCCCAATCGATTGGTTGAACTGCGTGTACATGCGCCTCACTTGTTTTCTCTGCTGATACTCGATTGCCTGGTCTTCTTTCTGCCGCTCTGTGATCTCCTCGTGGTGTCTGCGGTACTCCACAAGACGTTGTCTTGCCAAAGCGGCCGCGAGGTCCCCAATACTGGAACCAGTACTACTGGATCGAACCGGAGCCGCAGGTGGACGCACCTTCTCCTCGTGCGTAGGCTTTGTATGTATAGTCACATCGATGCGTGCGTCCAAGTCTCCCTCTTGCTTGGAACCGAGTGTGCGCTGCGGATGGACCTCTTCATGTCGTGGCGCTTTCTTCACGTCGACTTGTGACAGTCCACCTGACGGCAATGGGTGGATGGCGCCCTCTACATCGCCGTCATAGGCGTCGCATTCTGCGTCTTGCACCGGGTCCTGCTCTCCCCATTCGTCGTCATATTCGTCGCCAACGCTTTGCGCCATGGTTTTCACACAGCCAACGCTGAAGCTGCCCAATCCTGACAAGATGGATACACTCGATGTGCCCAAAATAAACTTCGAGTACAGTTCGAGAATCCAGGAAAAATCTGGAACTTATGGAACGAACCCCTATCTTTGCATCAGGAGAAGGTATCCGTTTTGACAGGGCTGTCCTTTGGACTTTAGAGTCTGGAACTGGAAGGTGGTGGCAACTTCTCGATAAATCACCTGGGAATGCAAGCACATGAGATGCAAGCTCCACACCAGGAGATTGTGCCTCCGCAGTTACAGCTCCAGGACCTCGCCACGACCGCGACGCTCTTTGCACCACCACCACCATCTGGGGTATTGGCGCAGGATCCCTTTGTTCGCGCAGCACCGAATTCGGTGGAAGCATCCATTGACTTGGATGAGGACGACTCCGTCGGCGATGGTCGTCGCAATTGGAGCCATGAAGTCGCGCTACGACTGGTAAATATTTGGAAGCGAGTCTGCCAGGAGTATCCCGAGATCGGCCGCGTTGCGCGCATGGAGATGGTCTACGAGCAGTTCAAGGATGCCGTGGACTGCGCTCACCGTTCGCGCAAGGCCGTCGAGGACAAGCTGTACACGCTCAAGCAAATGTACCAGTTCATCATTAAGGTCAACGGTAATTTGAGCAAGCCTTCTCAGCGAGCGGGTACGCCGACGTGGTTTCAACTCACCAAGGACGAGCGTCGCGCCGTGCGATCACTGCATCGAGTGCGAGTGCCGAACATCTCGCTTGCCGTCTTCCACGTGATCGACAGCGTGCTGAATCCGAAACCGATCTTGACCGACCTGCCGTCACATCCGCTGGTATTGAATGCGAACCGCACCCAAGAGGGTGTACACGTTGCCATGCCATCGAGCGCCGATGCGAGTGAGATAGTGGACAACAAGAGGAACTGGAGGGAGGAAGTGACCCTACAGCTTGCAAAAGCGTGGCACATTGCGCACGATAGTGCGCGTGATCTCCGAGGCGCAATGCTCAGTCAGAGGGTCTATAATGAGTTCATCCAGGTGGTGGGTGGCTGCTCGCGATCGAGGAAGGCGATTGAAGACAAGATGCACTCCATGAAGGAGATGTACCGCTTCATCCGCATGCATGATGCCAACTGTCTACCTGGCTCGAATAAACCGCTATGGTTTGAGCTGAGTAAAGCCGAGCGACGTCAGTTACGGTATGTTTGTGCGAGTGGCTGTTGTGTACTAGTATGTGTATGGCCAACTGACTCTTCTCGAACAGAAACCTCCACAAGATACGCGTGCCGAATATGTCCCAGGAAGTGTACGCTGAACTCGACAGATTTCTGAAGCAACAACCAGACTTTTCAGGGTCATGTGCGAGCTCACCAACTACACCCACTAGTGTCCAAGGCGCGTCCTTCGTGCAACAAACTCCGGTGGCTTGCGCCCCCATTGCACAGCAGTCAATCGCGCAGGACATCGCAATCATCCGTCGCCTAGCTGAAGAAGAGAACGAGCTAGTGCCTCTATTATTCGCCCAACCAATCGCAAGCAGCGACTCACGTCCGCAGAGTGTGCCACAACCGACCTCATGTGCTCAAGGTGAAGACGTTTCGTCTCCGGGAGCTTCGTACGAGTCATCGGCAAAGCGTCCGCGGTGGATGAGAGCAGATAATCTACCAGCTACCAGCGAGCAGATCAGGCAGCTTCTGCGGCTCCAAGAGAGCGCCATCGCCGAGCGCCGCGCACAACACGCCGAGCAAATGGCGATGCTTCATACCATTCTGCAGCGATTGGAGGAGCGCCCCGTTTGAATTGAAGGACCATCACTCTTTCCATTTTATGTTGCGCAATAGCAACATATACTTGCTGAACTGAAACCATGGACTGACCATTTGCGATCTATCATTCTCGGGTCCGGCGTCGGCGGCATGCAGGAGGAGGCCACGCCGTTTACGCGCCTGATCGGCGAGAAGGATGTGCTCGCTGCGATCACGAGCGAGTACCTGGATGAAGGCGCTCCCAAGAAGGACACTTCCGCCGCGACCGTGTGTCTCGGGCGCGTCCTGATGACGACCTATCGGTTCCAGTTCATCCCAGACCCACACGAGTATGACCGTGTTCGAACGCATTTGCAGCAGCGTTCCGTGGAAGAAATTGAAAACTACTTTATCGTGCCGCTGGGATGCATCACGAGTGTCAAGAAGAAGAACTCGGTCATCGAGATCGTCACCAAGGACTTGCGCCAGCAGTCGTTCCGCTTTGATGTCGTGGAAGTCGCCAAGGTGCGTCAGATCGCATGGCTGCATTCATCATGATAACCCATACTGTACATCTAACTCTGAATACTTCTGAACACGTGAAGATCTACACAGTGCTCACAACCTACGTGTTCCCAAACAAGATAGACTACCTCTTCGCCTTCTACCACCGGTGAGTCTCCATGAGCACAGCAGCATCTCTCGCTATACTCATTTTTCTCACTGCGATTGATGCCCCAGACTGTCTACGAGTACCGTGGACGAAGAAGGTCTCAATCCATGCGCCAAAGACTGGGACGTCTATGATCCCAAGGTCGAGTGGCAGCGGGAAGGTGTGTTTGACAGTGGCAAGTGGCGCGTGTCCTATTTGAACGAAGGATTCCGAGAGATTGAAACCTACCCGGAGCTGATCGTCGTGCCTGCCAACGTCCCTGATGGGGTGAGTAGACGTACGGCTTGCAGTCGCATCCATGGCCAGTTCTGACTGTGGCCTGTGGACCACCAGATTCTAGCAGAAGCGACGACATTTCGTTCACTCGGACGTATCCCATGCCTCAGCTGGTACAATAAACAGAACGGAGCGACGATCACGCGGTCGAGCCAGCCAAAAGTGGGTGTGTCCAAGGCAACATCACCTGCTGACGAGCACCTCGTTGCCGGTATCGCAACCTCGAGTCTCCTGGGCGATTCGCTCCAGATCGTAGACTGTCGACCAATGTCGAACGCGCTCGCGAATCGCGCCAAGGGCTACGGTGTCGAGAGCAGCGACAACTACCGCAACTGCGTGGTCTCGTTCATGAACATCCCCAATATTCACTCGATGCGTGACAGTCTGAAGAAGCTGCGGTCACTATGCCAGTCAACCTCGACGGACAATCTCCAGTGGCTCGGCAGCGTGGAAGACACCAAGTGGCTCCTGTACATCCGACAGCTGCTCAAGTCGTCCCACTACGTTGCATCGCTTGTGCGAGATGGTCAGTCGGTCTTACTCCACTGCAGCCACGGGTGGGATCGTACAAGCCAGATCTCAGCGATCGCTCAGCTTCTGCTCGACCCATTCTTCAGAACATGGCGAGGGTTCCAGATTCTCATTGAGAAGGAGTGGCTTTCGTTCGGCCATCCCTTTCAACTGCGACTGTCACACGGAGAGAAGGCCGACACACAAGAATCGCCCATCTTCATCCAGTTCTTGGACTGTGTCTGGCAGTTGATGCGGCTGTATCCGAGCTACTTCGAGTTCAACGAGGGCATGCTGCTAATGCTCGCTGAAGCACTGCACTCGTGTCGGTTCGGCACGTTCCTTCTCGACTGCAAGAAGCTCCGTGTCGACGCCGCACTGGAGAATCGCACCCCATCAGTTTGGGCGTGGATCAATGGGTTCCGAACAGAGCTCACCGAGCCGACCTATCGCCCCAACCAGCATCTGAACCCTCCCGCCACTGGGCTGCTTCGAAGCGTTGTGCTGTGGGACGTCATGTACATGCGGTGGTCCGCACAGCCCATGCTTCAAGAGCTGCCCATCACCAACGACTACTACGCCGACCACAAGCATCGCATCCTGACATGGCAACTACCTCGAGTGACCTGGTCAGCCTTGAACAGCGCGATGGCCACCAAGATGCGAGACGCCGAAGCCGTTGCAAGCCTGCTGCAACGACAGAGCCAGCTCCACACAGACCGCACCACCATCACAGTCGAACCAACATCATTGAGTACTACTACCGGTTCTACATACCAACCCGCAACCTGAGACAAAGAACAGAAGCGAACATTGATTTCGAATTCAATAGATGTTGCTTGTTTTGGTTGGTTTATCACTGTGCAAATGACATCATGCAGTCGGCGATGGTGAGCAGCGATGCGTAAAGGACTGCGTGGGAGCGCATCCGAGCCAGGCGTGGTCGGTGCGCTGCGTCAGTGGCATCGAAAATACCAATGCTTGGGCTGTGCACGTTGCTTCCGTGGGCAACGTTTGTTCTGAAGGGTGCGTCGAAGTCGTACGCTTGTTTGTGATGTGAGCGACTGGTGCTTTAGCGCTTGGCTTCCATCGTCTGCAACATGGTCTGGCGAATAAACTCGTCGCCATTCTTGCCGCTGATGACCATCGGCATCGTCTCGGCCAGCTTAGTCTCGAATGCGACCTTCTTCATCTGGTAGTCAAAGTTGCGCTTCTCGGCCAGGAACGCGGCCGAGTTGCCTTCCGCTTCGGCGGCTACGAGAATCTTCGCCGCATCACGCTCGGCAGCCTTGACAATCGCATCGCGCTTGATCTTGGCCACCGTGACGTACTGCTCAAAGTCCTTCTGCAAGTTGCTCAGATCAACTGCTGGCAATGCCTTGCGTTTGACCGTCTCGGCAGTAGCGGAAGCCACGGAGTCTTCCTTCAGACCTTCGACTTCCTTGATCTTGTTCTCGTTCTTGGAGATCTGCTCGGCAATGACGACTTGCGCCTTAGCCTCGGCGACAGTCTTCATTTCCTCACGGTGGATCGCCGCACGGGTCTTCTCCGCGATCAGATCCTGGATCGATCGCTCGTTGTTTTTCTCCAGCGCCGTGAGCTTTTGGGTTTCTGCATTGAGCAGAATGCGGAGGCGGTTCTCGTGGTTCTTTTCCTGCTCTTCCATCCTGGTCTTAAATGCCGTGGTCTCTTCCAGTGTGCGAGACAGCGCCGGTGGCAACGATACGTCCGTCACCTTGACGTTGTGGATGAACACGCCATACTCCTTGAGCTTGACGTTGAGGTCCTTCTTCATGCCCAGTGCAAACTCCTCACGGAGGTCATGGACCTGGTCGTGGCGCACCGAGTGCACGAGCCCGCGGATTGCTTCTTCCGCGAGCGAGTACAGCAGCTCGTCAAAGCGGTGAGCGCCAAGCGAGTACACAAACTTGACGGCGTCCTCCTCGGTCGGTCCGATCTGGAAACTGATCGAGATGTCAATGTCCACCATGACACTATCCGAGGTGGGGCAGTACTTGACCAGGCTCGAGTAGGACACGGCCTGCTTGGTGACAATGTGGGAGATGCGGTACCACGCGGGCCACATGATTTTGAGGCCCGGGTCCATCATGCCGACGTGGGCATTCCACTTTTGCTTGAGCACCCAAAGACCCGAGGGCACTTGCATGAACGGCGTGATGACCTTGGGGTACTTTGGGATGAGCACGAGCGGGATGCAGCCGTCGTCAATTTTCTTGTTGAACACCTTCATGGCGTCCATGGGCTTGCGGATGTCAATCTGGACGAGGCGGTTGTACCGGCCCGAAGAGCGCAACGTGTCCTGGCGCGCGAGCGCCTGCGATGACTGCGTCTGAGGCGGCATGCTCGCTGGCGGAGATGGAGAGATGGAGAGAGGTGGTGTGGCTTGGAAGGAGCGTTGCGAAATGAAGCGCCGCTTATCGGCAGCACATTGTGCTGCATCCAGCAAACCACACGTTGAAGGAGGGCATCATGGAGAGGGAACTTTTGAGATGGTAAATTACGAGGTGGGTTGGACACACTCGAGAATGATTGTCAGTGTAGTGAGTTTCTCTGTCCACAAAATCTGTGATTTGTGGCAAACTGATCTGAATTGTGGACAGAAGTTCCCTTGGAAACGGACCATTACAAGCTGATTCACAGCTTGGACCCAGTAATGGTCCGTTTGCGGCGAATCGTGCGGTGGAAACTCGCCACAGTGGAGTCCACTGGAGAGGGGCCACCACAAAATGAGGGGTGTGAAATCAGGAATGCTTTGCTGATTTCGGCTTTGGGCAGACAAGATTCATCAGATATTGCGAGCGTCTGCGACATGGAAGGGTACCTGTGTATTGCTGTAGGTTGGTGGTGTACAGTGCTGCACCAAGTTGGTGCTTCCGACGAGGATGCCCCCCGGATTGGAACTTATCATGCCGCGGGGTTCAATCTGCTTGAACAGTACTGTAGACTACAGTGCGGTACAGTTCTGCTGTACCAAACATAACGGTGTGCTCCTGCACTGAAATAGTATGGGGTAGTTCAAGTGGTGTACAGTACTTGAATCAAGTCGCCTGCGGTGCATATAATATATTATACAGTGCTCGGATGGCTCACGCACGGATTACCTCTATTTTTTTGGCGAAGATGGACAAAGTCAACACTGTTGACTTTGTGGCTGGAGTTCAGCCTCTTCCTCTCGGACGGTGTCATTCGCCTGTCACGGATACGGGCAGCCCGTGTCCACAATCTACACGTTCCTTCTCGGGTTGGACGCCGCACCCATTTTCATGAGTCCAACCGATCTTGTGAGAGTGATGGTCTGGTTGCTGGACAGTGCCGGCACATAAAAAATCGATATTCCAAATATCTTGCATTTTGTATCCATCAATAAATTTCCCCTTGTCCCTCCCGTCACGAGTCACTTGCACCCTCATGAACACCCACCCTCAATCGCCAGAGACTTGCAGCGGCGGCG
>JAADXF010000458.1:0-18235 GCA_023337575.1 Pythium chondricola | reverse complement strand
TGAGAACCGGTATCACTTGGTAACTTGCGAGGGCGTCCCAGTGGCTTCTTGGATGGTGCATGCACGCCTGGCGCCACCTTTCTCTTCGCAGTCTGCTCCACGGCGACTGTTTCTCCATCATCTTCAGCACTCTCTTCAGTTAATTCACTTGGTGGAGTGGGGTAGTAGGAGAGGTGCTGGTCAGGGATAGAAAAGTACTTGAGCGCAAGGGAACGTAGTTTCTTCGTTGTCAGTGGAGGCGATGATACGCCGACTGGCCAACGTCGCCTTTGTCTTGTATCGCTCTCACAACTTTCTCCACGTCATAGCTTCCTCGACGAGGTATTGCCTAGGACCGCGATGGGAACAAGGGAACCCATCTTCCAGTTCCCATTCTTGGCATGCGCTCAAGAAAAAGCTGATGTCGTCGTCTGCGAGTGCGTGTTTTGGCTTGCTTGCAATGCGACGTGTGTGTAGAGTGTCCACACCGTTTGCGACTACGTTCTTCGGTCGAGCGATCATAGATCCACCGATCCCGAAGATCGCACGGATCTGTGCGTCTGGGACAGCCTGCCTAATGAGGCCGAGCACCATCCCCTCGGCCTGGTCATGTTCAGAACCACCCCACTCGGAGTCCAGCGAGGCGTATGTAGCTTGTAGTCGCATGACCTCCTCTTCGCCAAGTGTTGCGTACGCTCGCTCAAGATCACTTGCCCGGTTGCGAGTTGAATGGCGCCTTTGCTTTTTGGTTAGACTAGAACCGCCTGAAACACTGGATCGACGAGCCACCCCTCCATCCGTTCCGGAAGCACGCATTTTGTCAAGATTAGCCTCAGATATTGCCGATTTCGAGTCGCTTGGCTCGATATCGGCCGATTTTGAGGCGTCACTCGATGTTGGCCGATTGTGAGGCGTCACTTGGCTCAAGTCGGCCTATTCTGAGGCATCAAGCTGAACCAAAATACCGGGATAAGATCTCAACGATCTTATCCCGGTGGGTCGAAATCGGATGACTATGAGGAAAATAAATAAATAATTCGATTTGGGGCAAACTTTTATGTGACGACCCGGGTCGTCGCCAAACGGTTCATATACAGTAGTGATATATTAGTCAATTCGGCATTTCCTGCCGGCTAAATACGTGATTTTCCCCTAACCGCGATACTATAGCCCAATATTCACCTTGGGAGGTGTATTTTCAAATTATCACGTAACCTTCGTAAAACCCACCCTAGCCCCATGCTACTCGGTTATATTCGTGAGAGCACTCATAGCAGGTGTGCATAATCAGGCCTACTTGAGTAGAAAAGATACAATATTTATCACTTATAGCCGGATATAGCAGCATCCAAACGAGCCCTAAAACATGTGTAATAAATTAATAATAGTGCGTTTCTCAGACCAAATGCACATTTGGTCTGAGAAACGTTTGAATGTGACAACATGGATCACATGGACCAGATGCCACGTACCCTTGTTCATATTTATTCGAACACTTTATAGAATATATGCGTTTATAAAGAACTCGTCGCCTTTATTGCATACTAAAAATACGATCACTGTCCGACTATATATCAACTATTGCAGGTATTCGGTTGGCTGCGTCGTAAATCTCCATCTCGGGCAGTTTCCCTCGCCGCATCCGTCCATCAATCGATTGAGCGCGTGGCCGATTCGCCATGGCAACCGCTCGCGCCACCGCCAAGCCGCGCGACCAGGAAGGAGGCAGTAATGAGAACCTGCTGCCGACGCTCTTCGCAAACGTCAAGCCTGCCAAGGTCACCGCGTCACGGCGCCGCATGTTGATGCTTGCGGGCTGCGTCGGCCTCGTGGTCTGGACCATCATGGTCATGGTCAAGGCACCGGACCCAGTGAAGCAGAGCGAGAGCACGGTCTCGTACCGACCGGTACCGGTTGACTGGGACACGACGCACATGCCCGTCAAGATCCCACGCATCATCCACCAGTCGTGGAAGTCGACCGAGAAGATCCCGCAGCGATTCGTCCCGTGGATGCGGTCATGGATCGAAAAGCACCCTGGCTGGAAGTACGTCTACTGGAGCGACGCGGACAACCTCGCGCTTTTTGAAAAACTCTACCCGCGGTATCTGGAAGTGGCCAAGCACGTGGGCAAGATCGGGTTGGCCGATATGTCTCGGTACGCGATGCTCCACCGCCTTGGCGGGCTCTATGTGGACGCCGACTTTGAGTGCACCAAGCCATTCGACCAACTCCATCGTGACTATGAGATCTTTCTCAGCTCCGAGCCCAAGGCGCACGGCGTGCTGCTGGAAGGCTCGACCAAGCCAGCACTGTGCAATGCACTGATGGCATCCCTCCCGCACCACCCGTTCTGGCTGTCGGTGCTCGAGTCGATCAAGGCGGCATACGAGGCGGGCGTCCGTGGACCGGTATCACTCACTGGCCCACGCATCGTCAAGCAGACGTTCGAGCAGAGCAATCGCGCGGTAAACGGCGACGTGGTGGTGCTGGACCCAGAGTACTTTTACCCCGAGGTGGCGTACTGGAACCTGAACAATCTGCGCAAGATGTGCTCCAATGAGTCGGCGAGTGCGCTGGTCAAGGAGTCGTGCGCGTGGCTTGACACGTTCCCGCAGGGCGAGTTCACGCGCAACACACATGCGACTCACCACTGGCAGTGCACGTGGTGCCGCGGCGACGGCGAAGAGCAGTACGTGAGCCTCGCCAAGCTCATGCACTACTCAAACAACGGTGCACCCATGCACATCTTCAAGCCACGCTTCACCGAGGAAAAACCAGGCGTCTTCAACCTCAAGCTGGACTACTACCCACTTGGAAACGACGGAGAATGAAGCGCCTATGAAAGGGACGTTACATACCAATTTGATTTTTGATAGAGCCAAACCCCCCACAACGGTGGTGATACATACCGACATGGCTTGAACATCTTGCCCCCTGTAGTACACTGCTTCAGTTCAGTGATTGTCCACCCATACCTGGCGCGCGATGCGGGAGGTCGCATACTGGAAAATGTGTTCGGCGGTGTCTCGGCCGAGGCGACCGAGCGCCGAGTCGCCTCGCTTTTGGCTGGGAATCGACCGACATGAATGCGAGCTTTCCCTTAATGATGATTGGACACACGGCATGATCACGGTGCCCCTCAGTGCTGCCGAGCTGCTGCCGCGTGAGTCGACGTGAGTCACTCTCGTACTTGTACAACGTGCTGGGTACCGAAGGACACGACCAACGGAACTTGCCGGCTACCGAGAGACTGGCGAAGATGTCGTTGGTGATAGCTTGTTCCCGTTTGTCGCTTCTGTCAGTCTCGAGCACCAGCTCATGCAAACGCGATGTCATTGTTATCCACGCACCACCACTTGGTACATAAGACTCGGGCGATCCCTTGAACTTGAGGTGGAGCCCCGTGATCTTCGTGTCGATGATCGAGCTGAGACTGGAAAACACGTCTGCATAGGCCTCGACTCACAATTGCGTGAGACTCGGGAACGTACAAGCGATACTCTTGAACTCTGACGAAGAGACTGTCGAGTGACCCTCAGATCGAGGTGCTTCACGCGACTGTAGAGATCTTGAAGCGATAGGATATCGAAGTCCTCGTTGGCCATGTAGTCTTCCATGCCGAGTCGCAGACCGACCATTGAAGCCGAGTTGAGTGGCACAGGATGGTACGGAAAGATTTCGTCCTTGGCCACCCATCCTTGCCCATAGCCAGGAACGACGACGCAGACGCTGTCTGGTAGCTTCCGTAAGTTCTTCCACCTGTCGCTCTTCTACGAAGGACTTGCTGTTGTTGAAGGAGAGACCGACCAGGAAGGCTTGAGGGAAGAACTTGTATCCCTGTTGGAAGACTGCCGCGTTCCCACATCTCGAGTTGTGCTTGGCGAAGCCCATGTGATGGTCGTACGTGTTGACAGCGAGCTTGCGCACCCTGTAGATCTCCTCCAAGTGCAGTCCGATTTCGATCGACGCCCCTAGGAACCGGATGGAGTTGACGCGATCCACCAGTTGATCCACGAGTGAGCGTGTGGAACTTGAACTCCTTGGTACACTGAACTGGAAGCCATCATCGAGCCCGCAGAAGACTTGCACGACACGCGCGAGCCAGTCCGAGACGCTGTTGAATGATTCGTCTTCGCCAGCTTCATCGTCGCTATCGGACGGGGGAATGCGCTTGTACATATCATTGTCACCGATCATCAGTCTGAATCGTAGAAACCGCTCACCTATGAAGAAACCGTGGGCGTCATTGACCTGTGACGGCGTCCTCTTGCTGCTGCGAGCAGCGGTGTGATCATCACGATGATCGATCAACCGCTTCCAGAAGACTGGGTTCTCTTCAGCGCTGAACCCGTGGCAACAAGACAGCAGCTGGATGGCCACACACGCTTCACGAGCGCGGTTGACCCACGCGAGAGTATTGCGCGCTCGAGGACGCCGTTGCTTGTCGGGATCTGGCACGAGAATGTCGATCCAGTCGTAGCGTGTAAAACAGCGCAAACTCGTGCGATTCTTCCCCTGTGCTTGCAAGACACCCATGCCCACGAAGATTTTCGCATGCCGCAGTAATGATCTCCCATGCACATGGCTCTGTGAGCGCGTTACGCGCGCGCTTGGTGCCGCTTGTCGCCATAATCTTGCGCCAAGTTTGAACTTCCCGCCACGCATGCAGCACACAATCACTCTGTATCTCGATATAAGAACTCATCTCTCTACTATGCATATTAGATCTGATGCGATCAGGTTCGATCAGATGCATCTGATCGCATCACTTTGGGTGACGGAATCGACCGAATAAAAAAAATGGGAAACACGCAGCCTCGCGGCTCCGTCAAGACGGCGTACGCAGGAAGTCGAGTGGCACGAGAAGAACCATGGGAGGACGACTACAACTGGGATGCAGCACACATTGCAGGATTGTGTGCGCGTGACGCCTACCGATTAGCGCTGCGCGGTGATCCGCATCGTCGACTTGGCACCGCGATTCTACTGATCACCGATCCTTCTCTGCAAGTCGAGACGAGCTACGACCACATCCAGTTCCGCTTTCAGGGGCCACAGATTGATATGGCCAGCGTGTACGCGGCGCGCACGCTCAGCCTCGCGTGGACGGTCCTCGCTCAGTGCAGCGGGTATGGGTTCAACGAGAACCCGTCGTTCTGGAAGCGCGTGTTGGCGGCTCGCGAGGCCTGGCTGCTCACTGGCTGCGCGCGATTCTTCGCCTCCGAGCGAGCATCAGGCGGTGGCGTATTCCCACGAGTGGAGCTGTCATTCCCTGATGTACAAGACAGTCAAGTAGTGGCCACAGCATGGCGAGTATTCCGTGGCTTTGAATCGGTACCTGATACTGAAGCAGAAGAGCAAGCTCTCCACGCAGTGATGAAAGCAGTGGCGCCCCACGTGAATGCGAAACGAGCTGTGCAGGCTCACGTAGACGTCGCTCTCTATATTCAACGGCCTGCACTGGATGTATATGCACTAGGTCGCGTGGCGCCGCCGTCCACTACTAGTACACTACCGCCGATTCGCCTCACAACAGTCAGGTTTAAAGCACCCGCGACGCTCCACCGAGACGACCAGCTCCAGGAGACCCTAGATTTGCTCACACAAGACGTGGTCACGATCCCGCAGCTCGAAGGTGACCTACGCTGGTCACTGTCTCGCCTTCCGACCCGACTCTTTCTGCAGGCGGCCGTGCTTCCTACAGGCGACGCATTCGCTGGTCTGTGTGATCTCATGGTGCAACGCCGCAATCTGAGTGAGCAACAGTTTGAAATGCTCTGCTCGTCGCTCCCCTTCACTCGGACACTGCGGTCGATTGCATTCGGCGACGCTGGCCGGTACAGTGACAGCACGGACCACGACCTCGCCTGGCTGGGGTTTGCTCTCTTCCACCCTGATGCAGTAGACTCGTCGTGGCAGCACCTCCAGTATCAAGTACAATCCAGCAACGAGCACGACATCCGAGACCTGTGGCGGCTACTGATCCGACGTGAGTACGCACGTCAAGGCGAAGGCGAGGCAGCACCCCGAATCCGAATGGCCTACTCGACCGCGACGCTCGCTACTGGCACCACCCTACGAGTGACTACGAATCTATTAAGCGCTGCATTGGACGTGCTCGAAGAACCGACGCGTGTCGATCTCTTACCCAACTCGCAAGATCCAGTTGAAGGGTGGCTTCGCGTCGTGGTGCCATCACTAGGACTCTGTTGGGTCGAGGAAGCGTCAGTCGTCGGCGAGATTGAAGTACGGCCAGCGCAGCGAGAGGCCTGCATTTCCAGCCTTGACGTGAGCCATCGCAACACACGGACAACGTCTCGAGAGAAGCTGGTGGTCGCGACGTTTGTCAAAGCACTCGGCGCGCGTCTGGCCAGCCTCGACATTCGCTTCGGCGGCACCTTCCGATCAGCGCAAGAGCTAGAGGAGATGCTGGTCACGTGTCCACGCCTGACGTCGCTCTGTGTGACCCACAACGGCGCGCTCTGGGCAGCGGAGCGCGAGTCGCGGCTCGACTTGCCTCAACTCGAACAACTCCATCTCGTGATCCCGTACCCACCAAAGTTTACAGGCTTTGCCAGCGCTGCGTACACGAGTGGATCGCTCCGCCGGTTACGATCCATTCGCATCTCGTCGCGAGAGCCATCGTGTCTCGTGCACAGTGCGCGAGCGATTGTCGAGTTTGTCAACTCGCATCGACAGCTTCAGTACTTCCACTTTCTAGGTACCAAGACCAGTGGCCAGCACCTCGGCCGTGACTATCCTCGCCTGTGCTTTGAATCCAAGCGACGGTTGACTGCGCTCGGTGTGAAGCCATGGTTGTTCAACCATGGGGCGAGTCGACAGGAGGCGATGCTAGCGATCCTGGCCGTGGTGTGTGTGTACGAGAAGCGAGGGGCATTGGCTGGGACTGTCGCGACGTTTGGCCACGACGTGATGCGGCGCATTCTCAGCTTCAACGAAGCCGTTGAGGCCAAACTACTCTGGCTGGATGCCTAACAACCAGCCATGTCCATCGAAGCTGCGTTCTCGACCACTAATCCGTCGCAAGTACGCCTTCTTGGCGTTCAGTGAACCGCCTCATGCCTGGAACGTGGCCATCAAAGAGGCGTGTCGTGGCAAAGTGATTTAATTGGCTGAAAGTACGAATAGAAATCCAACTATTGGCGGAAAATAAAGCCACCGTTGAAGACTCAGAACTGGTCATAGTGGACGCTCATTGTCGACTGGTCAGTTGTAGTTGAGATCCACTGTACGTGTGAACCGGTGGACAGCAAAGTCGAAAATAGTGGAGAGCAGTGAGCTGTCGAGCTGGCCCATGGCGGAGCCTGCAGAGCGCTGCGCGTCGACCACACTGAGGAACGCCAGGCGGCACTTGGATCGTACTGGGGCATTGATCTCTTCACTGGTCTCGAACTCATCCGCTGGAAGTGAGAGCTGGGACGCAATTTCCAATTCGTGGTTCCCAGTGTCACTCTTATCCATGATCGAGAGTGTGAACGTCGTGATCGACTGATTCTGCGCCAGCATGTCCACGAGGGCATCCATAAAACCCAGGTCTTCTAGCGTGAAGACATCCACAGCGAACCGCAATTGCTTGAGGTGGATCGTCAGGGGGTGGCTGTTGTCGCTGAGCACGTTGAGGAAGCGAATGAGAGTCGTGGGATCGTCGTTACGGTGGACACGGACTTCGTAACTCTGCAGACGACTCACTCCTTGCTCCGCGCACTCGATTACAGCATCCAGGCATGCCGCTGGTCCCAGCACCATCGGCATCCGAAGGTTCTCAAGGCGTGGGCATGTGGTGGTCAGGATCTGGCAAATGGTATCTGACTGAAGTGACTCATCGCCCTCCGAGAACACGGTGATGTTCGCAGTGGTGACGGACGGTCCGATCATCTCCAGCATGGCTACGACGTTGGCCACGTCCGCGTCTCCTTCGGTCTCGAATGTGGAAACGCTGTGCGCATCGGGTAGCTTGTCATAGGTGACATGCAGTTCGATGTTGTCCTGGTGGACCCACGCCCGGCCGAATCCAGGCAGCAGCACTTGCCACCAAACGCTGCGTTGATCGATCACGTCGGCGACGACAGCCGAATGTGAAGACCACGTACTACCAGACTGATTGGTCTGGTCATCGTTCCTGGTGGTAGGATCACGCAGTCGAAATCGCCTCGCGTGGACCTGTCCGGCTGGTGTAGACGTTGGGTCACCACCAAACAGCACAGCCAGTGGGTTCCTCGCTGTGATGACCTCGCGCATGGCTGCGATGGCGTCGTCGTCGATAGCGTTGGACATTGCGATCTTGTCGATCTGGTGTGTCGCGCCTCGGCTGAAGAGAGCGTAGGCAAACCACTGCCACTTGTGTCTCAGCGTTGTCGAATCCTCATCGCGGGCGTGGAACTCTACGCGCCGCACACTCTGGCACAGCCGCAAGGCAGAACAAACCGCCGCCATCGTCTCTAGGTCGTGTGCGCCGATTTCCACACGCCCCACCCCGAGGGAGGTCTTCGTTGACGGGAACAGCACTCGAAAGACATCTAGTGCTTCTTCTTTGATGGCATTGAACTCGGGGACCACAAACTGGGGCAGGTTGGACACCTTGACGCCACATTCTAGGATGGCCTTGGTGTGCTGGATGGCGCCCCAGTCCAATCCTTGTGAGAATACATCGTTCTCGATCGATACTTGGTGGATTCGGAATCGACTGAACCCGATGATTCGATTGCGTTCATCACGGAAGTCGATGGCGCGGCCGTGGTCGTCGAAATGACGCTGCGCGACAGCCAAGAGCCTGGCCTGCGCAAGGAGTTCGGTCGCACTGTCTACCACGTCACGTGACGCTGTACACTGGATGGTCACAGGCGTGCGTAGGTCGATCGCCGATAGATCGATCCCTTTGCTTGCGATCTGGTCGGTCAGCTTGTTGTGGATAGTAGCGTAGTGCTCCGCCCACGATGGCGCAACGCCGTCGAACACAAACACTCGCTCGGTGAGCCTCTTCTGCGTGTGCGTTCCTAACACGACACACAAGCCGAGCATTGGCGTGTTCCACCGAATCGTATCCAGTCGCTCTCGCACAGTATCGATTCTGCGTCGGAAACTCACATCGATCGCGCGCTGCCATTGCTGTCCATCGATCAGACCGACCATCGCGAGCAGCGCAAGCGCCGCGCCGGGTTGGAAGGATTGGAAATCCAGATCGTTGTTCGCAAACCAGAGGACGCTGCCATCGTCGTCCGTATTCTGAATCCAGCGCGCCGTGCCGACGCGACTGAGGACCGCGCGCCATTCGTCGTCCGCCAACAGCTTCTCCATTTCGATTTTGCCATGCACCTGTATTGTGTGATAGTATATATGTACCCATATCTACTGTATTGAAAGAGGTTTGTACTTTGCAAGCAATTACCAGTCTTCATCGACATGGATATCAACTTCAGCGGCGGGTCCTTCGTACACGAGATCCACAGTGCGTGTGAATCGGTGGACGGCAAAGTCAAGAATGGCAGACACCAGCGAACTATCCAACTGGCCCATCGCCGAGCCGACGGCGCGTCGGGAATTGACGACGCTGAGGAATGCCACGCGGCCTTTCATTCCGACTGGCGCTTCGATCAGAAGGCGGCTCTCTTGGGCCGGTGGTGTGTTGGACAGCCTCTCCAAAATGGCGTTCTCTTGCCTGCCGGTGTGGCTTCTGTCGTTTATGCAGAGTGTGACGGTCGTCAGGACTCGATTCTGAGCCAGCATAGCCACGAGCGCATCCATGAACCTCAGGTGTAGCTGATGGTAGACGTCAACGGCGATACGGATCTGCTTGAGGTGGATTGCAAGTGGATGGCTGTTGCCAGCCAGAGACATGAAGAAGCGTTCGAGGCTCGTCATGTGACGGGCAGGGATGAAGTTGGATTCGAAGCTTCGCAGTCGGATCACCCCAAGCTCCGCACAGTCGACATTCATTCCGGCTTGGCCTGCCCATCGTCATTTCGGACGCAGTAGAGGTTGGGGGTGGTGATGGAAGGTCCTAGGTGTTCCAGCATGTTCACGAGATGGGTGAGGCTTCCACGGTGCAAGGTGTACTCAAACGTAGAGACACCATGCGGTACAAGTAACTCGGCATACGCAACGTGGCATTCGACATCGTCGTGATGATGATGATGATGAAGTGAAGCCTACTGAGAAACGCATTACCGAACTCTAATAGCTGGATGGCGCGCGCGCCTGAACACTACTGAACATGCAGGAAAGGAAAAGGGCCCGGTTTACCAGGTCGGTTCCAGCCTTGTGCTCGCGGCTTCCTGCCAGTGCTGGAAGTCGCCGGAAAGCAAGGCGTGGAGTCTGAGGTGCTCTTCCCGCTGCATGGGGTGGAGGACTTGGAAGCTTGAAGAGAGGTCCATCGCGATGTTGGCCGCGTGGTCGGCCATTTTGTTGAATGCTCGCAGATGGTGGTGCCACTGCTCGATCCCTAGTTGGTCGGCGAGGCGGCAAGCGATGGCATACAGTGGGAGAAGCTTGTCGTTGCAAGGAGGGCGAGACTTGCTGAGCTGGCGAAGGATCAGGGCACTGTCTCCGATGACTTCGAGAGGCTGGAAGTGGCGTTGTTTTGCCGCTCTCAGTCCTGTGACGACGCCCCAGTATTCGGCAAGATTGTTTGTGGTCAGGGGGTTGGCGTAGCTCATGGACGCGCTCCAGACGACAGCCGCGCGTGCGTGGGTGGTATCCGTGGCGACGATGACCGCCCCTGTTCCTCCTGGGCCCGGATTGCCCCGCGAGCCCCCGTCGAAGAAGAGTAGGTACTTGCCGGTGGACGCTCGCTCAAGGCGGTCCTTGATCGACACTAAGGATCGGTCCGCTGGTGCGAGGAGATCGGTGATGAGACGCGGGCCCGAGTGCCACGACTGTTTTGAGCTGGCCAGAGAGTGTTGGAGTTGACGGAGTGAGCCTCTGATGGTGGCACTGTGGATGGCCTGGGCGCTTGTCGCGCTCCACGCGCGCGCGGTCTCTGCTCCGCCGGTGCGCCACTGAACGATGACGGAAATCGTAGTGAGGACTTGTTGCTGCCATATCACTTGGCATGTCGGGAAGACTTCTGTGATCGCCCGGTAATCAGTTTTGGCGAGACGGATCAAGGAAGGAGTCTTCCAAACCGCTAGCGGTGTGGATGGCAGGTTGAGGCTGAAGATGGCGCGAAGGAACGAAGAGTGATCGGGAGTGTCTGCCGCTGGAAAAGCACCCTCGTCCCGCCACCATGTCCACAACTCCGTCCAAAGTGGCTTGACGTGCGGACACGTCCAGAGAATGTGGGATTGTCGCCCTTCGTCCGAGCCAGCAGCAGAACAGTGCGGGCAGCCGCGGCGCTGCAGCATTCGATCATATCCGCTCGGACGGAGTCCTTTGAGGCGATATAGGAGGGGGCGCTGGCGGCTTGAGCTGTGGGGGAGTTGGTGGATCGCCTTCCACGTGAGCGACTCGAGTGCCGCAGCAATCTCGGGGTGGTGCTCGCGGGCGCGATTGGCGCCTCGCTAGATCTTGCTTGGCGAGAGTCTGCGCAGTCATTTGCATCAGGGAGCGGAGCCGACGGGTGCGGAGCGACCTAGTATCTCCCCACAGTGGGAGAATCGGAGAGAGTAGCGGGTGCGGCGAGAACTCGAGGACTGTGTGACCCGTCGCTCGTCTCGCCCGCGTCTGCGCTGTTTGAATGTCCGGTACGGCGCCGAGGTCAGCCTCCGCTGGACCAGGGTCGCGAAGAAGGTGACGCGTCGCTCCCAGGACGCGTACTCGCCAGATTGTGGTCGAAGCCGGCGTAAAGCGAAGCTCGTCGTCCGGCTGGTGGTGATGGAGGATTGCTGGGTAGTTGGTGACGAGGAGATCGCACAACTTTCGGAAGCTGCGAGCTGCCGTCGGTTGGAGTGGGTACTGCTCCCGTCGGTACCGATAACGAGCCTTCAAACCTGGAGACGAGCAGAGCTCGAGGACTTCTCCTACACTGGTACCGTTGACATGCAGTCCCGGGAGATCGCTAGCCGAGAGGAACTTGCCCGAAGCGAGCGAGAGTAGATTGGCACCGACAAGTGGGGTAGAAAGAAGTGCGTGGACGTTGAGACGACCGTGATGGTCTTCCTGATGGCGCTCGAGGGCGGAGAGCTCAGCCTGGTGTGCTTCGTAGTCTCGAGTGAGCCAACCAGAGGACTCCCACATAATGAGGATTGTAATGCATAATGTATGTTGTCTTTGGTCTTGCCTATCTAGAATATGCATATTCGGAATCCCTGATGACAGCGTCTCGGACTGGCTCGTTCGCGTGGTGGAAGTGTTCTCCGGGCTCGACGAAGACTACGAGTTTAGCGAACAGCCGAGCTCGGAACCGGTACGTGGACATGTCAACGAGCTGCTTCGTCGCGTGGATACGACCCGGTATTTGAAGCAGACGGTCGAGATCGCGCTCAACTTGGAGGAGATCTACATCTTGAACGGACTCGGTGTCAACATCTACATCCAGCTGATCGACTTTAGCACGCTCAATGCGAAGCGAGCTACGTTTGCGTCTCTCTATCGTGGATGCTTGACGTTCCCGCGCGCTCGCCTCACCAGTCTCTCCTTCAACAACCGCGGGTGCTTTGAGGTCGAGCGTGATATCGAAGAGCTCATTGAGATCCTGGATGACTGCGATGTCCGGATTCCCAAGCTCTTCATCTATGTGTCAAACGACGAACTTGGTGACGACACGTGGGCCAACTTAATTCTCTCTGCTTTCCGGCTCACCGGGGATCGAAAAGGCAAACTTGATGCACTCACGGTGAAGTTCGACGCCGTGTGCGCAGAAAGTCGAAACACTGTTCTCTGCTCTACCGCACGCCAAGTCGGTTCACACAATTCAAGTCATTCCTCCAGACTTCAGCCCTGATGGTCGAAGCTGGAATCGCCATGGGTGGATGTGGCTATCGTACGCACTCTATCATCCCCAGAGCAAGTACTCGTCCTGGAAGAATCTCGATCTGAGTTGGTCGGACATATCCGAAGACTGGGCAGCATCTCTCACGTCGACCGGCCGGTCGAAAGATGAGTTCGTCAAGCTCACCGTTGGTGGGTCGAAGACTCAAGTTGCAAGCACCCAGCTCGTGAGCGTGATGCTGCGCGCGGACGCAGAATGTCACTACTCAAGATCGCTGGACGATGATGAGGACGAACTCTTGTTCACGAGTTCAAAATAAGTTTTAGTGACGGCCGTGGTGCCGGGTGTCAAGAATGGTGTCATCAAGTTCCCCGATCCTGTGTGTGTCATCATGACTGGTTACGGACAAGGATGGGTGGCCAAGGACGACATTATCGACCATCACGAGATTGTGGATTTGCAAGCCGCTGCAATTATCGGGTTGAGATTCGGGATGCGACACTACATTCAAAACGAGTTCTTTGACATCTCCTCGCTCCATGCGCTCCGAGCGCGTGTCACCTATCTGGACATGATGAAACACGGCCCGCTCGATGTCGAGCATTGCTGGCGGGTTCACCAAGTTGAAGCAGTTGAGAATCGTCATCAACCCCGAGTCGTTCGCAAAACTTCACACACTTTGTCGCCCGCAACTCAAGGGACTCCATCTTCTGATCGCGAACACCGTTCCATCCCCGTTCATGTCCATGCGTCCAAGACATTGTCAGATACCTAGCGACGACTCTTGGAAAGCGCTCATCCAACAACTGAAAGGATTGCGAATCGATACAAGAGGGTACAAGCCGACGGACCGATCATTTCTGAAGCAGATCCTCGCCAGCGCATATTCGGTGGATAAGTTCCTTTGGGCATGCTCAATGGAGCCAGATGTTCATCCGAAGTACGACAGTGCTCGAAGGCTCACCCACAAGCAACTCGATATCGCCAACGGACGCAACGACCACGCTCTTCGCCCAATCGACTATCAAGGCAAGGTCGCCTTCCTATCGATTGTGCGCCTCAACGAGCCAAACGGCGTCGCGCTGGGTCAACTCAATCAAGACGCGATGGAAATCATTTTCCAGTTCGCGACGTCACACATTTCACGACAAGCTTGGGTCGACATCAACTCGACAGGGGGTCGCTGTGGAGAAGTCTGTTGAAGCTACAGTAATGCCAACATGAGGTTTATGGCTGCTGCTGCTAAGCAGAGCAGACCTTCCACCGCCATAAGCCATGACAACACTTGCGTGATCCATCTTGCCCAGTATCGTGTCTCAACAGCCTCCCACGATACGCACACAGTACTAGTCGCGGCTTGTCATAATCGCCGTCTCGTTTGACAAGCTTCGTCATGCGCTACCTCTTTGAATCTATATTCGAACAAACACCATAATTATGCATTTATGCAAGTTTGTCAAAATGCGTGTCTTTACAAAAGCGACTCGCAACCATCCAGTTTTGTGACCTAAGATTGGTCACAAATGTGGTCCCAATTTCGTCCGCTAATACTTACCGTACAGGGCAAGAACACCAACCTCGAAAATGCCGGCCGAGATCACGACTGGTGGCCACTACGTGATCCTCTTTTACAAGTACGCCGAGGTGCCGGACCCGGAGGCGGCCAAGCGCGAGCAGGATGAGATCTGTTCGCGCCTTGGCCTCGTCGGGCGCATCCTCATCAGCGAGGAAGGTATCAACGCGACGCTATCCAGTCCAGTCAAGGAGCACATCGATGAGTACATTGCGTTCCTCTGCGCGCACGCTGTCTTCGCCATGACGACTGAGGATTTCAAGCACAGTTTCCACGCCTCCAACACTGCGCCATTCGTGGAGCTGCTCATCAAGTACGTGCGTGAGATCGTGAATACCGGTGGCGTGGTGGACCGCCCGAATATGAACGCCAGCGACGAAGAGCGCGGGTACCTGACGCCGCAGCAGTTCCACGAGGCGATGCGTGACGCGGCGAAAGACAAAGAGAACACGGTCGTGTTGGACGTGCGTGCACACAAGGAGTACTTGGTGGGCCATTTCGAGAATGCGATCGACCCGGAGGTCAAGAACTTTTCCGAGTACTACGGGTTTTTGGAGAAGCGACTGGAGACCATGAAGCACAAGAAAGTGCTCATGTACTGCACCGGTGGCATCCGCTGTGAGAAGGCGTCCAACTTTTTGCGCAGCAAAGGCCTGGAAGACGTCCACCATTTGAAGGGAGGCATCCACAAGTACCTCGAGGCCTACGAGGACGGTGGCTTTTTCAAGGGCAAGAATTTTGTGTTTGACAAGCGGTGGGTACTTTACCGTGGATCGATTTGTCATAGTGGACTCTCTTGGACTGACCGATAAAATACCCTATTTCAGTGTGTTGATGGGGTCCCAGAACAGCGAGGTCGTGGGCAAGTGCATCGAGTGCGCGACGCCATACGACGAGTTCAGCGGCCGCCGCGTCTGCTCCGTGTGCCGTGACCTCGTGCTGGTGTGCGAGCCGTGCTTCACGGCGCGCCACGGCGAGGTCCACTGCACCGACCACCAGTACCTCAAGCACTGTTACGCCACGTTCCTCCAGTACCTCCCACGCGAGCAGCTCCTGGAGCACCGCGCGGCGCTCGAAGCCATCTACAAGGCACACGCGGTGGAGAAAGGCTGGTTCAACAAGCGCCGCACGATCCGCAACCAGGTCAACAAGATCAACACGCGGCTCGAGGCGATCGACGCCAACCCGGACGAGGCCCAGGCGCTGCTGGCGCTGGACCCACGGCCGATCCACTGCCGCACGTGCGGGCTAGCCTCGTGCATGGGCAACTGCTGGGGTTTCTGGAACGACTTCCCGGGCCAGACGCCACCGACCACCACCCAGACCACCCAGTAGACGTGGACCAGACTGCCCGACCCTGGCCACTACACGGTACGTGGCATATAGAATACACTGTATCCTTTCACACGGAGCGCACTTGCTCGGCCCACAGCGTTCGCTTGACTCGATGCAAACTGGTCGCGAAGGTGAAGATCAGAGTGATGGTGTCTTCGCCCAGGTGCGCGACCATGCTGCGGCCGCGCATCCATCGCACGACACTGAGGAACGCTAGTCGATGAGCCGCACTGATCCTGGTCTCGACCATCGCCACGCGTGCGGCCTCACCCAGCATCTCGTGAGTGAGCGTGAGGCCATCGACGTATCGGAGCTTGCCTGCTTTCCGCACAAAGAGAGGTATGATCCGGCTGGGTATCGACCAGTGCACGTACTGTAGACCTGGGAGGCGGTGGAGCAGTGTCGACACACACAGCTTGTTACGGTCGGTGCTCTCGACTCGTACGTGGAGAAAGCGAAGCGTGCGCAGCACCGATTGCATCGCTGGATCACTGACCTGGCTCAGTCGTGGGCTGGACGGAACGAGGCTGAGTTGCTCGAGAGAAGGTAGCCCATCGGTATCTCCCTCCTCGAATGCCCAGCAGCCAGTGGAGTTGACACGCAGCATCCGTAGGCTGGGGCATGCTCGAAGCAGTGGCACTAGCATAGACTCGGGCAAACGGGGGCAAGCACCAATGTCTAGTTCTTCTAGACGGGCTCCAACGAGCGAGAGGAGATCGACCATCAGAGAGCCACACTCGGTTTGTCTAGGCAAGCCGAGCTGCAGCTTGCGAAGGTAGGCTGCCCTCGGTGGTCTAGGATGCATCGAGGCGACGTCGCTCGTATCAACCCACCCGATACCCAGCCCAGGTACCACAGCAGGCACGACGCCATCGACTTGGTCCATCCCCGACACACACAGACAGACTGTCCTGTTCCCATATAGCCGAAGCACCACGTCAGCGTCACGAGATCCTTCCGAGTAGATGACTGCACCGTCGTGGAGTCGCGCCGTGATGTACTCGCCACTATGGGGACTGTCATTGAAAAAGTCTGGCTCGTCTGGTCTTGTATGGAGCATACTGAGGTTGTTGCCCCTCGCCATGAGCTCCAGCACACGCACGGCACTCGCAGGTACATCGATCAAGTGGATCTTGAGTTTCTGCCACACTGACGCGTGTGTGTCTGGGTGGAAGAGGGCATACCCAAGCCATGCCCAGTCCATGCGTGATACAACAGGAGCAGACACCGTCGCGATCCGAGTGGCGTGGGGAAGTACAGACCACAGCGCTGGGCCAGCCACTGCTGCGTCCTCTGGCCGAGGGATGCTGAAACTGTGGATACGAACGGTAGTAATACCACCGGGTGTATCGATACCGAAGATGGTTCGTACCCACGCTGCTCGCTCCGCGCTCGTGTACTTGGCCAAGTCGTACTCTCCGCACTCTGCTACGGGTACATCGAGTCGTAGATCACGCGGTGGGGACGCCAGTGGGCCGTTGAATTCGTCCATGTTGCAGGTATTGGTCACGCCACCGACAAGCACAAACGACGGGGCGAATGCGGTGGTAGTTCTGGTACTTCCTGCAAGTGTCTGTGCTGTCTCGATCCACAGCGACACGAAGCTGAACTCTTCCTGTGCAAGCGCCACTTGCACCTCGCGACTGAGTCGTTTGTCGTCCATGAATGGCCGCAACTTGCGTAGGACCCTGGCCAATCGCTTCGCCAGCTTGGGGTCATGAACAGCGACTGTATGGCCCATGAAGACCTGACACGCCTGTGGGGAATCCGATATGATTTTGACGCGTGGGAATAGCCGATCACGGTGGTTAAAGAACCCCATGGCGTCCGATACACCGGCGTGGATCGACTCGGTCGTGACGGGCGTCTTCACATTGATAGCTGTCTGGTATTGACAGAACACGCGCTTCCAGAATCGCGGGTTCTCGTCGCCATTAATCCCAGGGCAGCATGACAGCCAGAACCACGTGAGTACTGCAGCGCGTGCGGCGGCAGCGAGCTGCTCGTCGTCTCCGATGTCGAACACGATCCATTCGTAACTCTTGGCGAGGGTCCATTCATCGTGAAGAAATGAGTCGGTCTCGATTCGCAGGCGCGCGTCAATGCGCGTTCGCCACTGCAGATGATCGCGCCATCGTGTCGCGATGCCCCATGCTTCCTTTTCGCGCAGCCGCCGCTCCCCGTGGGCTCGTAGGGACCCCGAATCGAGCGATGGTTTGTTGCCCATTTGGTGACTGCGAGTCGCAACACTTTCACGATCATAAAACGTTTTTTCTCTCAAAAATACGTATTTGTATTTGCTTGTAACGTAAACGACCAGTTTCCTCCGTCGGTACGGACAGTGTGGGGAAGACAGCTTGATTAGCGAATAGTGATGGCCTCTCTGGAGACCCCCTCGCTTGACTCGAGTCTTGGCTCGTGGCATTCCCAGGTAGAGGCCTTGATCATGCTGCTTGCCG
>JAADXF010000457.1:0-18243 GCA_023337575.1 Pythium chondricola | reverse complement strand
GCGCGCTCTGTTGCTTCCACTCTCGGTGCGTCGCGGTGGTAGTGTGACCGACCTAGTAGGTCTGTTACTGCAGCCGCGCGCACCAACTCTCAACTGATGTTTTTTAACATCACCCATCCACCAAAGAACCCCATGCACAATTGTACCATAGAGAAGCATTGATATTCGCTTGTCATCCAGTCATAAGGTCGCGAACTACACCCTCTCAAACTCATGTAGTTGATTGGAACCGATGCTCCTCACTGAAGCGTTAGATGTGGCGGTGGATTCCATCTCGTACGAACAGTTTCAGCCTGAGAAGGACAAGCACGAGAAGGCTCATGTCCGTCGTTGCTAGTTTACTGCCTCGTCGCTGCTTGTCGCTGCTGCTGAATCATCGTCATCTCTGTGTTGATCCACTGGCGCAGCTTGTCGCTGAACAGTACCATGAGCTGGAACTGGCTGTCGCGGTCGCGCTTGGTCTTCACGATCTCGTCCTTAAGCTCGTTCGTTCGCCCCGTGAGCGTGGTCAGTCGAATCAGTTGGTTCACGTCGCCGCTGCCTGCCGCGTCCTCGATTGCTTTCTTCGCAGCCTCCAGCTCTGCATGGAAGCCGGCGATCTTCTTCGCAAGCTCGGCGCATTTCTTGTGGTTGGCGGCGAGCACGATCCCATTGTCAAAGAACTTGTCGCTCGACAAGCCCCGCAAGAAGCGAAGAATTTCGGGAGAGAACAGCACGACTTTGGCAAGAGCGCGCAAGCGCTGGTCGTCTGCCGACGTGATGTGGACATGCGCGTCGCGAATGCGCTGGCTGATCTGGGCGGCGTGGGACACGTTCGAATGCGACGCTCGACGCACATAGTTCTGGAGCTGTTCGATCTGCAACTCGATCTTGAAGATGTACTCGTTCACTCGGTCGTACTCTTCAACGAACACGGCTTTCATTGGATCTTCTGGTATGCTTGAGACACCAGCCTCGACACTCGTGGCGCCACTAAAGAGATTGAACCCACTGCTGGCCGTTGGTGTCCTCTGGAGGTCGTTTGCGATCATCGTCTGGTTACCTGGTGTCGCCAGATTCACACGAGGAGCTGGCGGCTCTTCAATCGTCTGCGACAATGCCTCTGTGAGCTCTCGATCAGCATCAGCCGATGACGATTGGTCTGGAGGCGGCTCCGACGTTGTAGATGGTGCCGGCTGTTGCGGTTGCACGGGGGAAGGGGACGATTGTGGCGGCACACGAGGTGTTGGGTGCATCGCTTGGTGCTGAATAGGTGTAGATTCACGGACTGCTGGTTGTGCGACTGGGGGAGTCCCAGCGAGTGATGGACGCGATATCGCCGGAGTGGCTGGCGCTGCTGGCTGACCCTCGGTCTTTATCCGTGACCCCTTGCTGTGCATTTGACGCAAGCGCTCGTAGAGGGTCATACCATCCACTTCTTGACTTGGTGCTCCGTTCTGTGGTGTAGCTGGCTGTGTGGCATCGTCTGTCTTCGCCTCCTCGCCTGCAGATGTCAAATCGACCATCGGCGCCTTGCGCTTGGAAGAGCCAGAGGAAGGGAGAGCTGTCGGCATCGTCTCAAGCTTGATGGGTTGTGGCTGTGTTGGTGCCGGCTCCGAAGGTCTAGGCACGCTTGAAGCATTCTGTTTTGCAACAGTGGTGCTCGAAACTGGAGACGGAGACCGAGATCGGGAGATCATTCTCGCTGACGAAGTGGTTGCTGGTCTGTGCGAGTCACTGGTGGTTGATGTGGTTTGTGAAACGGGTGGTGGAGTTGGTTGTCGCGACGGAGGAGGAACAGGAGGTAGTCCGATATCGCCTTGGGGTTGAACTGGTGGTATAGACGTGTTTGCCGCTGAACTCGTCGGTGCTGTTGTTAACGCCGGTGGATTCGAAATGGTTTTCGCCGGTGGTGGTGGTGCTTCTACGCTCGTGGTCGTGGAAGGCGCTGCCACTGGTGTCGCCTCTTTCATCTGCTTGAGCTGATCTCTCCGAGCTGCCAACGCCATGGAGAACAGCGAGTCCGACCACGCTGCTCGATGCATCATAGTACCGGGCGCACCTTGTTTCAGATGCCAGTTAATACAGTTAGCAACGCTCATATCCAGTCATCACAGACTCACGATCGGTGGGGAAGCAGTGGTGTTGAGGTTGCTGGCTGCCCAGCACGAGCACGTGGGGCTTCAGGTGGCACGGCTCACAGAAATACACATCGCATTCAAAGCACCAGATACACGGGTTGGGTGACAAGCAGCGATTGCATGCATCTGTGTGCAAGTGAAAAATCAACCTCCATCCTGGAAACAGCACGAGTGGGACCATCACGTACTCGCTTTGCCTGTTGTGGGATGGTTGCAGTTCGCACATGCTTTTGCATTGGCCTTGAGTCGGCTGCGGCAGTTATTGCACCGCGAGACGCTGATTCCATACACTGAGAAACATCGCCATGTCAGAGTGAATGCGAGGGAAACCAACAGCACCATAATGAATCTACCGAAGAGCTGACGTTCGGCATTGCGGTCGTACTTGGCGATCATATCCATGATGCCTTCCGCCCACGCGTATGCTGGTGCTTGCGTCATTTCGACGTTTGGAGCAGCGCCATTCGCGCGCGGAGGAGCCTCGTCGGCCGCCATTCCCTCCTACCTTTGGTCACTTTGTAGTGCAAAAAGGTGCCTTCCACTGTCAGCTAGGCAATCACCACTTCAGCAAGGATAAAATCCCGAAAACTACGCGTATTTAATGTGGGCCACACTATTTTGAACCATCACTCTGAAGCGGTATTAAAGATCCGCTGGCGGCACGAAGTGCTTGACGATCTCGATGAGCTCATCGCCGACCAAAGTGCCGCGCAAGCGCCGCGCGAACCTCACGTTGGACCTCGACCATGTTAACGGCGAGGATAACGGCGCTGCATCCGCCGCCAAGAGCGCGATCACCGGCGGATCGCTCACTCCTGTGGATGAAGTTACAGCCACCACGGAAGCCGACGACTCAGTGTGGAGCGTCGGCTTCGCAGTCACGTACGGTGCCTTCTTCTTCGCGGGTGCCGCGAGCATCGCTACGTGGTCATCCATCACGCTGTGTCTCGACTTCTTCACACAAAAGTACCCGGACGAGCGCATCGGGTTCGTCTTCCCAGTCATCAACATGTCGACGCTGCTGGTGATCAGCCTGTACATGGTGCTTGTGGGCAGGACGCTGCCGCTCGAGCCGCGTGTCCACGGTTCACTGGCCACGTACCTCGTCTTCGTCATCGCGCTGCCACTCGCCAATATGCTGGCCATGAACCGCCACGTGGCGTACACGCTGTCCGTCATCGCTCTCATCGGCTCGACCATCAGTTCGTCGGTGATGCAGTCGTCCATGTACGGTCTCGCGGGCGTGTTCGGTCCGATCTTTTTGCAGGCGCTGGATGGCGGCAAGGCCTTTGGTGCGATGCTCTTGTTCGCGTTCCGACTCACGTTCAAGTGGTACTTCCAGCCAAGCACCGACCAAGCGACAGTGGACACGGCGGCCGAGCTGCACACGGCCAAGCTCTCGATGGGCGTCTTCTTTGGTGTGTCGTTCTGGATGGTCGCCATGACGTGGGCACTGTACGTCGGTATGAAGCGCACGCGGTACGCGCAGCCGATGCTCAAGGATTACTTTTTGATCCAGAGCGACGCCGGGTACAGTACTGCACCGGTGTTCTCACCGATAGCAACGCCACTGACAGGTTCTCCACGCCGCGTCTTCTGGTTCCCATCAGCCACGGCGACACTCGACGAGCGCAGTCCGTTGCTCTCCCAGCACAGCTCCATCGAGTTTGACTCCGAGTCAAGCACCGTCGTCCGTGAGGGTCGCGAGATCTCGGCCGCACGCTCCACCGACGTAGACCAGCTCAACGAAGACGACTTCAACGTCGCGGTGGACATGGACGACCTGGAAAAGCCTCGCTCGCCGCCGCACACGTCCATTTCCACCAGTGTCGCGATCCTGGACGTCTTCCGCACGGCCGCCAAGCCTTTCTTCACCTTGTTCCTGTCGTTCTTTGTGTGCCTGTCGTGCTTCCCTGGCATCATCTCGGCGATTCCGTCCACGACGTGGCACCTGGGCGACTGGTTCCCCATCTTGCTCGTCGGCTGCTACAACACGGGCGATCTCCTGGGCAAAAACCTGCCCGTGCGCGTCATGTACTTTGACGTGCGCACGCTCCACGTGCCGTGGGCGTTGCAGCTCGCGTTCATCCCGTTCTTCCTCGCGGCACTGCTACGGCCCTTCTCCGACGTGCTGATCCTCTTGGCCACGACGGCGCTCGGCCTTGTCACGGGCTACGTGGCCACGAGCGCGATGATCCTCGCACCCAGCGTCTGCGACGAGTACCAAAAGGAAGTCGCCGGCATGATCGCGTCGCTCTGCGCGATCATCGGGCTCTGCGCTGGCTCGTACAACGGACTCGCCCTGGAGACCCTCGTCCAGCTCTGGCATGGAAGCACGTCGTAGTGGACCAACAGCGCACGCTCTCCTTAAAAATAGACTACCCACCTATCCTAGCATCCAGTATCAACACGTGAGGCAGTGCACTTGGTGGCACGACGATCGATCTCCTGTTGCCGGTAGCACCAAGACGACACCACCCACACACCAGGGACATGGACAGCTCGAGAGCCGAGTCTAGGCGTCCGACCATCGGCATCAGCCCGCACACCGTCGATCCGCAAGACGTCTTCAGCGCCGCGGAGATTGAGCTCTTTCACCGCAAGTTTGCGCTCTTCAACCCGAACGCCAACAAGACGCGGTCGCTCGCTACCGCGCAGGCCATCAAACTCTTTCGAGACGACTTCCCGTCGCTCTCCGAGTGGGAGATCCACGAGCTCTTCCAGAAATGCGACCTCAACTGCGATGGCCTGCTCTCCCTGCGCGAGTATTTGCGGGCGCGCGCCTTCCACCGACTCGTGATGGAGCACTCGAGCGAGCTGGAACTCGTGCGCAGCTTTACGATCCTCGACACGGACAGTGATGGTCTGCTGGTCGCGGATGATGTCCTTCAACTCGTCGACCAGGCCAAGCAGCCCGGTGAGCGGCTGCTGAAGCTAGTGATCCTGCAGGCCGCCCAAGCCACGAGCCACTCGCACGAGTCCCAAGACGGAGAGATCACGCTCGAGCACTTCGTCACGACGATCCGAGATGTGAACCGTGCCGTGGAGCAAGACATCGCCACGAAGACCCTGCGGCTGCTGGCGTTGCAAGACAAGCTGGTCCACCTTCAGGCCAAGTTGCAGGATGAATCGTTGGGACTGTCGATGCTTCAGCGCGGCCAAGTTACGGCGAAGATGAATGCGACGCGAGTCGAAGTGGATGTGCTCACCCACGAGACCACGAGAGCCAGGCGGGAGCTGGTGAGCGACAGCCACAGTGGCGCGCTGGCCAGAGTCTGCGAGACGCTCGTGGCCACATATGAGAACGAGCAGTACGTGTACGAATGCCTCAGCAACTTGCTCACCTACTGCGGACTCAAAGACGCCACGTTGCTTCGGTACAACATGGAGCAGTCCGGCCGCGCCGTCCACATCCTGGACTCGATCTTGCTCAAGCCACCGTCACACGCAATTGTGAGTCACTGGTCTGCCCTGCTCTGCACCTGAATTGCCTTGTCAACCGTGATGTGACTTGCTCGTTCTGTAGAAATCTCCCGAGTACGCAGCGATGCAAGAGTTGGCCATCCACCACTTACACGAGGCGCCTTCGCCTGGGTCTTCTTCGTCAATGCCGACTCCAATCGACAAGCGCATTCACCACCTCGCGATCAACGCCACGCTGCGCAAGCAGTTCGTCTACTACACGATGCTTGGGGACGTGACCAACGTGGAATCCATGACGCGGACCAGCTTCGGCAAGTTTGTTTGGCACTGCAATCTGCATGAGGTGGCTACACCGCCACTCACGGATCCGGATATCGGAGGCATCTTTGCGCGGGCGAACGGCGTCTCCCTTCTCATGACATTTGAGCAATGGCTCGTTGCTTGCGAGCTGATCTTCAGCCTGATACAAGCGACGTCGTCACACGTGAGTACGCCCTCCAAGTATGCCCTTGATGACATCTCTTGACTCCGTGCTCTGTCTCCGTAGCTAGACTCCTTCGAGAGTTTTATGAAGACCCACGTCCTGCCAAAGGCACAGATAATCAAGTGCCAGAATATCGCGCCAGACGTCTCGCAACTGCACGTTCTCAAGCTGCTCCGCGAGTCGCTCTGGCCATTGCGTCAGCTCTTCTGCCACTTCACCGAACAGAGTCTGCTGGACGTCGCCTCGATCGCTACCATGGACATGAAGAGGTTTCTGTGCTTTGCTCGCTCGTTCAGTATGTCCATCGTTGCCTGTTCAATGATCACAGTATCACCTAACGGTGCCGCCGTACCCAGATATCGTACGAGCTTCAGCCGAGCGAGATGGAGAACCGTACTCACCACCGCCTCTCAGCGAGAGCACCGTGATCCAGCCCATCAGCCTCATGGTATGAGTACTAGTATCCATGTATGGATGGCTTGACCCGTGCCAACGATTCAGCTTTGTGTACTAGGAACTTGTGCGCGAGTTCTATGCAGCCAAACTCGACATCAGCCTCGCAAACCCCCATCGACGAGACACGCTCGACTTGGATTTCCGGGAGTTCCTTCGATGTCTTCAGCGAATTGCACTCGCCATGCACGCGCGTAGACCATCGAGACACCGTCGAAATGCCCCATCCAACGGAATCAACACCACTTCGTTCGAGGCGCTCAAAGAAGATGACGAGCGGGCAGCCCATCGCTCTGATTCGCCGTTACATCAACGCCGCGGCAACCTTCTCGGGATGGCCTCATCTTTGACGAAAAACTGCAAGATGACCAGCACCTCTATCATCTCGAAGCTGCTCCATGCAACACGCGCCGCAGTTGCTTCCACGGGGGAAACCCGTTCAGCAACGATCCCAACACCGCTCTCTCCACGATCGCGGTCCCCGACGAAAATCTTCTACGGAAACTGCGTAGTTGCATCCGCTATCCCTGTGATTCAACTCGCCGTGCAGCAAGAAGAAGCCGAGCTTCGTAGATTGTCGTCGATTTCGCCGCGTTCTGCAGTGGCCAGCCATTGCCAACGAGATGAACACCCAGCTTCACCACGTCCGTCTCAGCCAGAGAACGACAACTTCAAAGTGTGCACGCCACCGCGGACACCACGGACACCACGAACACCGAGGCGTCCGGTTACTGGAGGAGCATCTCCCGTGGTCAAGATCATTCGCCCGCCGAGTGTGACATAGCGCCCTCCTCCACCACGAAACCGAAGTTCTTGTACCACCTCTGCGCGGTCGATGCCGGTAGGAGGTCTTCAAATGTCGTGATCATGCAGTGCGTTGCGAGAGCGGACGGCTCTCCAATTAGACATTCGCTGTCCCAGATTCGAAGGAAGAGTAACAGCGAGCGCAAGCGCTGCTGCACAACTAGTGGCGATTGGGGTTGCGACTTCACTGTGGAGACTAGCGCGTGAGCAAGAGAACACGTCGAGAACCAGAAGACGAATCAGCGACTCACATTGCTGAACGCAGGCTTGGAAGAAGCGGACCCCGGGGATGATCGAGGAATCACAAACACCAGGTTTCATGTTTTTCCATGCAAACACTGTGGCTTGATCAATCTGTCGAGAGTTCTTTCAGCGAGGTAATATGAAAGCATTGCTGACCAGCGAATACACGCACCTGGCTCACATCGAGAAGAAGCTGAACGACAGCAGCTGTCGCCTCTAATCGAGTATACATGGCTAAAGCAAGCTGTTGAAAGGCTGGGTGCTGGTTGAGATGGCGGACAAGCAAGTCGGCCAGCACCAGCGAGTCATCCATCGCTCGTTCCTGAACCATTTGAACTAGCTCAGAATACTGGCCAGCCTGAAGAAACGCCTTCGCGAGTGTCGTGTCCCTGTTTGAATCACTGTGTCAGTGACAAACGCCCGGAAAAGAATGAGTTGAAGCTCACTTACGTGATGCTGTCCACCGGCACTTGAGATTGCTCCAGGTTTTGAATGAACGTGAGAATGTACGAGCTCAGCGATGCTCTTATGGACACCTAGTTGGCACAAACGACATCAGGATCTTCTTCTGCTCGATACCGGGCAAAACCTCCACGTACTGATGAGCTGTCGAGGAGGGGTCCCCACACGAACTCATAAAAGTCAGACTGAAAGGTGAGCGTCAAGCCATTGGCATTTCGTGATGGCAGTCGACTCGAGAAGCTTGTAGGAGACATGGACTCTGCTCGGAAGAATCGTTTGCGAAAGGAAACTGGAACGACGGCACGCGGAGCGAAGCGCAACTGGGGCTCGTCATCACTGCTAATTTCGTTACCCGACTCATCGGACACAGAACTACCGCCATCCCCAGATAGAGTCTGCACAGTTGCAAGCGAGGCGTGTGCTGCGCCTGGGGACAAGGATTCGTCTTCGAGCCGTTCGCGCACGATGCTTAACGCCAGTTGCTTCGCGAGTGATTGGTGTCCTCGCCGCAGGAGGAATGGTAGGATCTCGGCGTGCTGGGCACATGATTGACGAATCTGTTCCAGATTAAGATGGAATCGCCGGATCTCGATGCGGGCGACAGTTGAGTCGTCGGCGCCACTGGAACTACGCTGGACAAGATCAGGAGAAAGGAACTGCCACGGAGACGAGGGTCGATTCTTCGTATCAAGATCACCCGGATCATGGTGGTATAGATGAGATGTCGTCTGGGACGCGGACACAGCTTCACTTGCTGGGTCGTGGGATGGCTGGAGCAACAAGGATGTGATGCTGACTGCATCGTATTGTCGTTCAGCTCCCTCACTTGTCGGATCGATCACAGACACGACATGAGGCGTCGACTTGAATCGTGCCTGGCTGTTTCTCGACACTGTCGGTGGAGCCAATGACACCGGTAGCGGGTGTGAAAATGGATTGTGTACACCCAGATCACACTTGACGTCGAAGAAGAACGATACGCTGAACTCGACACTATGGCACACGAGTAGGTTGTCGACGACTGAAAACTCGACTGGTGAACCTGGCGGCAGCATCAGATGCAGCGAGCGGACACACGACACTTTCTCCTTCGTCACCCGGTACATCAGCAAACGAGTGGCCTTCAGATCACAATAGACCGCATACAGGTCCCCGTACAGCGCGGCTAAGTACACATCCTTCTTCATGAGAGAGTTTGAGAACACGAGCCGAGGCAGTTTCTCGACACTCATTCCTTGCATCGCGAATGGTACGATTTCGTTTGCGCGCGACCCGGTACTGATGATGAGCACACTGTGCGTGGAAGAGTACCAGAACGTGTGGACGTAGACGCCGATGGTTCGATGCAATGCACAGCTTCGACGCTTTGGTGACACACGGTATTGCTCGATGCCGAATCGGGTGACGAGAAATAGATCTTGGGAGCTCTGCGGGAGGGTCGCGTGCGTGTTCCACAGCACTCCATCCGGCAGTATGCGGTTACCTCGCTTGGACTGGCATACGATCCAGTAACTCTCGCCGGTCGCCACCCTGATGATCTGAACTTCCACATCGCTTCTCTGCACAGCAAGAAACTCACGATCAAGTGAGAGTCGAACCAGCAAGGTCGGGTCTTCTGGTGCATGCCGGAGCGACGCGCGTGAAAAGTCGAACACCACATTGGTTGCAGCGCGACCATGTGGACCAAGTGACGAACTTGCCTCATCTGTCGCAAGCACGGGAGCTGACTTGCTGCGAGCCATCAACGGCTTGGCTCTTCCTTTGGTGGCTTCGGTGTAGCCCTCCGGCGTGTGATGCTGTCGCATAGAGTGGTGAAGCGAGACTTCGTGGAGTTGCTTGGTTGAAGTTTCCACAAACAGCATGCTGTCATGACCCTCGTCGTACCACGCTGCGCGAACATCTCCTGCGAAAGCAACAGCGTCATCGGCAAGATAGAGATGACCGTCGCTCATTGTGTTCGTCCGCGATCGTGTGGAGGAAGGCTCCGCGCGGATCGAGATCGTGGATCACAGTCACCCTCGTCCTGCGTCTCCTTGGATTTTGGTTCGATTCCTGGTTCAGAAACAGGAGTGTATGTCACTATGACAGTACTGAATCCATTCAACTAAGAACGAGTTCTTCAATCTTCTGATTTTGCAAGTATTAAATTCGTACTTAGAAGAGCTGTAACAGTGCGAGACGACTGAGGTGGCTGAACATCTCAGTTGGTGTCCCCCTTCTTGTGCAAGTGCAGTACCGGTACCGGTAGAAGAGAGGAGGGCAAAGGAAATCGCCGCCCCCGCACGCGAATTGCATCAACCTACATCGTCCCCTGCGCATCGCTCCGCAGCTTTTCGGCATCGCACTTGCTCCTAGCTACAGGGAGTGAAGGAATCGGGTGGAATGTTTCTCTCGTGGATCTCCAAGTGTGAGTTAGTGCCGCTCACCTCCGACTCGCACGTGCTCAAGGTAATATCACGGATTCGAACGCCCCCTCCCCTGCGTATGCATTGCTCCGACTCTTGCTCACAGTGTATGGCTGTGTACCGTAGAAATTCTCGGAAAAATGCCAGCGCACGCTCTGCTCGATGGTGGTGACGTTCCTCAACACCGAAGGCGTCGACGTGAGTGAAATACTTCCGAGCGGCCACCACATCCGCTGGTCGATGGAGATCATCGGCCATTCATTTGCGCTTGGTATGGAAGACGCGGACGTTATTGCCGGAGCGATTCGTCTCTATGAGCGATGGCTCGGCGTGGACGCGAATGCCAAGGTGAAAGACGGGCGGCCGGCGTGCATGCAGAAGGTGGAGCAGGCGTTTATTCAGGACCTGCTGGGCCAGATGACGCTGCTGTTCGAGGAGCGACAGGATGCCGCGCGCGCGACGACAGATGTGTTGATGAACAAGCAAGTCCAGCTTTGTAGTCGCGTGCTCGAGATATTTGAAGCAGTCGCCAAGCGACGTGGCAACATGCTGTCACCGCAAACGTGGGACCGAATGATTCGCCTGCTCGTGGGCGCCGCGGACGGCATTCTACACGGATCCAGAAGTGTCTTGGGCAATCATCTGTGCGGTGCGCTTGTCCGCATCCTCTTCGAGTTGTACCTGCGCTCTCTGACGTACTGTGGACCGCGCGGGGAGACTTGGAACTTGCTGCAGAAATTCTATCGACGGTGGATCCATCGCCACCTGGTCATCGAACAGTGGAACTCGGTGACGCTCGCGCTCACGCGCACGATGATGAAGCATTTGCAGACACTTGACGCGAACAACGACCTCGAGATCATATGGGCAGAGAATCGACTTCAGTCCAAGATGGAGATCGAGACTTCGCTCATGGCGTATGCGTGGTATCGCCTGCTCCGTGTCGTTGGCCATCCCACTGGTTTTGCCGATCCCGACGTCTACTTGGTGGCTCTGGTACAAATGAATTGCGCTTCGAACGGTCAAGTGATCGTAGAAAGTGGTAAAACTAACTGGGTCGTGTGTTTTCAGAAAGGAATCAGTCGCCTCGCAGAAGAATTCACTCGAATCGAGCAGATTCCCGTGGTTCAGTGGGATCAAGTGTTGGGTGCACTGAATTCGACGCTGGCAAACCGAGAAACAGTCGAGATTCGATCACACGGCGACGAAAACGGGATTCTTCAGGGTTACAATGGTGTGAACGGGTCAGCGCACACAAAGCGTCCACGGTCGCCACCAGATGTCAACACAGTGCTCCGACTGCTCGGACCGTGGTTGTTTGATGCTTGCCTCACGCGGAGTCCTCGATACGCAGCATGCAGAAGTGAGGCATTGAGGTGTCTTGGCAAGTTGATCAGCGGATTCTCGAGTGGTCGGTCGAAGCGGATTCACTGGGCGTATGCAATGCGCAGCTTGATGAGCCTTCAGACTGCCCTCTTGGAAGACGACGATCGGATCGTCGCGTCTGCCGTCTTTAACTGGTCTCGCGTGTTTGGATCGTATGGTAACCATACCCTTCGAGGATCCTCGGTGATCAGTGGATCATTTCATCGCGGCATTGACAAGATCTTCCGGTAAGTTCTGTCGTTCTGAGTTACAGATCACGACTAACCTAGGTGTTGTACAACAGAACTGCTGAGAGACTGACTCCTGAAGACCAAACCATCGGCGGCTTCCCCATCATTCTGTTGCGACGGTCGTGTATCGAGGCATGCTGCTCTCTCTTGACTCTTCATACACATCTGCCTGTAAGTCGCGCTTGAATCACGCCACTGTGACGCAAAGATTAACGATCTCTTGCTCAAAGCGATCTCTAGTGAAGGAAGCCGAAACGAACACGGTTGATCCTGCAATGGTCGGAATGTCTGGTCTCTTCTCGACTCTGCCGAAAGCAACGAGCTCTCAAGTTGTCGCGCTCCTGGTGAACGCATTCAAGACTGAAACCGATCCGACGAACCAGCAAATGATGCTATGGCTGCTTACCGTCGCTATCCAGCAGGAGGCAACGTTTTGGTCCGCCGGCCTCGCGTCGAGCAGAAACTCTCAGGTTCCGCTCACGATTCTCTTGATGTGTTCGGTCGTCACGAAGGCTGCGAGATACAAGTCACCCGTCATGTTCACAGCGCTCGAGTGTCTTCGCCACCTCTCTCTCGTCAGCGACGAGCTCTACCAACACGCCACAAGCTCTGTGGTCCACCTTGTGAATGCGTGCTGTGATTTCATCATAGCAAGCAAACCAGTGCTGCGGTCGAATCGTGCGCCATTCTTTTTGGACGAGCTCATGGGTGCTGCGTATCGGTGCATAACCGAATGGGTGGCGTCGTCTCCGCTCCTCCTGTCCAAGCCTCCAGTTGTCTCGAAAATTATCAGCACAGTGATCGACACTGGAGACCGGTCGGCGTCGACGATTAGCAGAATGTCCACAGTCCCAGTTCGGGATGCATCACAGAAGCTTCTGAACATGCTGATGAAACAGCACGCTGCCCAATGGGACACGGATACAAGTGGGCTCAACGAGAAGGTACTCCTCATTAAAATTTGCACCGGATACCGAGTGGTATCTTTTTTCTAACATCCTATGTTCTAGGCGATTCTTGCTGAGCTTTGCGAACGGGATCCATCAAGCGCCCATCTGCATTGTCGCTTCTTCTCCGTGAACAAGACTGCGGTCATGAGCGTCATCGAAAAACCAGCAACCGAAGTTTCACCTTCCCCAGAGACAGTAATGATTGTACGTGATGCGACCGGTCGATACGTGTGGAGAACGAAGCCACGATTCCAAGATGGTCCTCGTCACACCAGTCTCGAGGAGTACACTGGATACCTGGAGCGAGCCCCACGGCAATCAGATACAGAAAGCGAGGATCCAGTCTTTACTCAAGGTGACGATGAGGCTGACTTCGCTCTGCCAGAGGCTGGTAAGGACCCTCTGCTTCACGCACTACGCGCGACCAGTTTATCATCAAACCTGATGAGCTGGCATATCCAGAATCCTGCAAGCGCGGGAATGAATGGGTCGGACATAATGCGCCAGCCGCAGCTTCTGGTAGGAGAAGGAAACTCTGGGCTGAGCTCTCTGAGTGAGAGAAAAGCGAATGCGATGGGACGTGAGGCCAAGGATATCCAAGACAGCGTGTTCACCGAACTCTTGGCGCACCAGAGCCGTGCTGACGAGGAGGCAACTGCGAACCTGCGAATCGCCTACAAAAAATGCTCGAGCCCAAGCCCCCGTTCAAACGATCAAGCGCTGAGTTCCTGGGAAGTGTCCCGACGGATGATGACGGAACTTGGTTTCCTTTCCGTTCGCAACTGGGGGACTCTATTCTCGATGAACTCAGGAACGGGAGATCTGCTGAACGAACTTGAGTCGCTCGACAGATTACCGACTAAGGACACATTCGAGTTCGGAGTTGCGTACGTGACGAGTCAGAGCTCAGAAGGTGGCTTCGACAACGTCCACGTTATCAGCTCTGCCGACGTGGAAGTTGGAATCACAAACGTGTCCGCGGAATACGAGCGCTTTGTGCTTGGCCTCGGCGATCGTGTCGACCTCGCCGAGAATGCCATCCATCACTCGGCTGCGTCGGCACGATTTGCTGGTGACGCGATCTGCCACTCCTCGTACGAAGGCGACTCGTGCTTTTACGTCGCGACATACCCTCTCACGTACCGCTACCAGAATCGATTCTTGGAGCCGGGTATCATTCTCGAGCGATCGAGTGTGCTCATCGTATGGAACGAAACGCAGCTCAACTATCGTCCAGGGACGGTGCTGTGGGATACGACTTTCCGACTGCCGACGCCAAGCTCACAAGTGGTGATCATCATTAACCCGCTCGGAAACAATCTGTTCTGCGTTCGTATCGCGCATGAAGGCTCGCCGCTTTTCAATCTGCGAGATGGGATCACCCGTGAAGACGAGAACTACGTCGATGAAGGTGAAGTGCATTGTGCTCGAGTGCTTGGTCCGCTCCAAGACGGAATGGTGGTCAACGGGATGTGGCTGGCGCCGCTGGTTCGACAGACTGCGATCAATGCCGCCTCGATCTCCCGAGCCTACCACCGTTACCAGCACGCGATCGGCTCGACCACCCTCGTGCCACCCGAGGGCCCAGAATGGACTCGAGAACGTATGCTCACGTCGATCGTGGAGAAGTACATGCGACCACAGTTGCCTGGTGAGTTTTACGGCGGCTTGTTCAGCGATGTCGCGCGTTTCGCATCCAGCGAGGACGACATGGACGACGACTTTGAAGGCTCGATGGGCAGCGACTACAGCCACTTCCCTCAAGCCGAGTAGCGTGATTTTCTTTTTTCTTTATGCAGGTGCCGTCATATCGATGTGAACAAGAGACGATAGAACATGAGTTGCCCTTGTGAACGCTCTGCTTTTGATCGTGCCAGTCGCAGATTCCGCGCAAGCCACGCGATGTACAGGAGACTAGAGTAAGTGACGCAAGCTGGATCGCTTCTGTGTGGGGGATAACCTGTTGACGCCAATATGTGCTCCAGATCAGTTACGCAGTCATTCAATGCAGCGACCGTTTCAGTGATGGTGTGTGCGACTTCGTTCTACCTTGACGAGACTATTTTTTTACGATGTCGATGGCTGCGGGAGCGACTACAATCGGTGCCAGGACAGTCACCCCTCCAGGTGATCCGCCAGTGGACGGCGAGGAGGAAGAGGAAGAAGAAGTGGGCGAAGATGAAGATGATGATGAAGAGGATGAAGAGGATGAAGAGGATGAAGGAGAGGACGACGAGGAAGACGTGGAGGAGGAGGGTGTCGGTAGTGGTGACGATGGCGAGGACGTGAACCGGGACGGAAACACTTCACTCAAGGATCACGGTGGTAGCAAGAAACATGGAGCTAGCGCTAAGGTTCTCGCGGTGGATGTGCCGTTTACTCCCATCCCACGTCCGACGCGACCCCCAGACGCCGACGGACGCACGCTCATGACCCAGAAACGCATCGCTCGAGCGTGGGACAGTGGCCCGACTATCGACGTGATGCACTTCAAGTACGTGCAAGAGGATTACACACGACGCCAAGCCGCGGTCGATCAGCTGCGCGAGCGGATGCACAAGAAGTCGCGTCCCGGGTACGAGTTACGCGTGCAGCGCAAGTGGACTTGCCGCGCAGTTCTTGGCATGCTCGCGCGCCGTCATTTATCCTGGATGCCGTGCGTCGTGGCCACGATGGCAGACGCTGCGTGGGACGGTGACATCCTCTTGATCCACTCGCTGCTGCTAATGCGAGGTGACGTGAACGCACGCGACCCGAACGGCCAGTTGGTGCTCAACATTTGTATCCAACAGCAGCACGAACCAATCGTGCGCCTCCTGCTCGACCGCGGCGCGGATTTCGACATGCAGGACGACGCTACGTTGACGACGCCGCTCAACAACTCGATCATCATGGGCAACAAGGCACTGATACGACGACTGCTTCAGCGTGGCGCGGACGTGAACCTTGCTGACGGGGAGGGCATGACGCCGCTGATCTGGGCAGCGATTCGCGGGTACCTGGAAGTCGTCGCGCAGCTCCTTGAACACGGTGCGAATGTGGACCATCAGGACTGTCTCGGGTGGACGGCGTTGCACATTGCGTGCTTCAAAGGCTGGGTCGATTTGGTCGAATACCTGCTGGACACAGCCAAGGCTCGGTGGGATCTGGAGGACGTCAACGGGTTCACACCATTCATGTTTGCGCGGATCGCGGGCAACAACGACATCGTCAAGAAACTGGACGAGTTGATCGCGAACGCAGCCAATGGAAAGAAGAGGCGGTGGGCGAATGCAGCCAAGCACAAGAAAGCAAGGAAGAAGAAGAACAAGAAACCACTCGACCTGGCCAAGGTATCCCCTAAGAAGCTACTCGCAGGCAGTGCCAACTAACAAGACTGGTCAGCACGAAGGATCAGTGGTGGTGCATGCAGACGGCCGTAGTCGAATGGCTCCGAGTCGATCGCGACGATACTCGATCTCTTCACGCGACTGCTCCTGGTTCCACCGCAGCAGTTTCTTCATGTCCAGCACCCTTGCAGACCGCCCACCGAACTGCTGGACGAGCTGCTTCACGTGCGGTTCCTCGGCTGTGTCGAATGCCGTCAGCCCGTTCATGTTCTTGTGGTTGATGTCGATACCATCGCACCGAGCCAGCATTTTGAAGACTTGCTTCAGTGTCGCAGCGTGGAGCGGCTCACCCAACGCGAGCGCAGCAATCGCGAACGAGTTGTTGCCATCCTCATCAAAACAGTCAGCCTCCAGCTTCTTCTTGAGCAGCAGGTACTCCACGATCGCTGGATGCCCCGCGGTGATTGACCACACGAGAAGACTGCCCGGTCGACGGATCTCGAAGGGTGGAGACTGTGTGTACTGATGGTGCGCAGCCAACAAGAGCTTGAGCATGTCGAGATCGCCCACGGCGCAAGCTAGGTAGTACCATATTGATTGTGATGCCCCATGATGACAATGATCGGTGGCTTTTGATGATTGCACCTACCGTAATGCACGGGCGTGGCCTCTGCGGCATGAAGCATACGGCTGTACTTGTAGTTCTCACTGCGAGGAGCTACGCTCTCCAGCGTGGACTGGGACACGCCGTTGCGAGGCAGCTCAGTCGTTGGGTCTGCGCCAGCCTCGAGTAGATGCTGCACAATCCCAACGTGGTTATGCAGCACCGCCGTGTGCAGCAGCGTCTCTCCATTCGCATTGCGCCATGATTTGATCGTGGTCGGGTCGTCTTTGATGAGCTGCTCGACATCCGCCAGCGCGCCGAGTTCAACCGCGCGTTGTATGGTCAATGCGATCCCACTGGCTTGCGCTCCTATAGCAAATACCATGCAGAAGTAATACATCCACAAAGTCTCGATCGCATCTGCGTTCCTCCTTGCTCGTCATATTGCGATCTCACCTGGCAAACGCGAGTCGAACGAGCGCTTGCTCAAGAACCGGCGGTCGTCCACGCCGCCATAGTTCTATGCACCATTCTAAGGTGAGCACCAGCCAGCGATAACTACTAGTACATGGAGAGGTCAGAGATTGACGAACCCGCACACTGCACAGGACGCCGTGCTGACTCGCCACCGCGAACGCGCGTCGCGAAAGAGGGTTCCCATTCACTACGCGCTGGCGATCGCACTCGGACTCGACCGCTTGGTTGCCGTCATGGCTTTCTGGCAGATCGCCCAGTTCCATTTCTGGCGTCTTACTGTACGACGACGATGCAAGAGTGATGCGACCCTTCGCTGGATCGACAAACCAAGGAAAACGAGCCCACATCGTAGTACTAAAACATGGGCAAAAATCTATTGATTCCTAGCGTTGATGTGTGTGTGTGTGTTGATCTGCTGCGTCGTGACGCGTGTGTTTGCTTGATGTCGCAGGTCGCTAGAACTGGGATGCCCTCTCCACGTGATGCCACGAGCGACGCGCAGCCGAACCAATAAATAGCTGCTCATCGACTGCGCGATCGCCGCGGCACCACACGGAGCGTCTCCTTCATTCGGAACCACCAGTCGCGAGGACACTGCTTGTCCACATCCACAAAGCCAACGCCAGCGACGCTGCTCTAAACACGAGCTTATGCGCTTCCACCGCCAACAAGGATGTTGTTGATTGGGATGTGGACGAGCTTTACGAAGAAGCCAATAAAGCCCATCATCAAGAAACCGACCGAGGTGGCGCCAGCAATGCGCGCGAATTCTAATCGACAGGGACCATACTAGTCAACATCCACGTTATACAGACGAATAGAAGGCGATTACCACTCACCCTTGCGGTCCGGCTTGGTGCACTTCTTGATCAG
>JAADXF010000456.1:0-18244 GCA_023337575.1 Pythium chondricola | reverse complement strand
TCAACCTTCTCTGTGCTTCGCACGGCGTTCGCTTCTTAGCAGCGATGACCTGCATGTGACCAAGCCAGATACCTACTAGACTGGTCACACTGTGAATATTAGCTAGGTCATGTCCAGGTCACGTGACCTAAACATGTGACCTGACCTGGACCTGATCTGTAATGGACACTACCCGCCGCGGCCACCGCCTCGGACAAGTTCACTCCACACTGGCTCGGTGCGCCACGCCACCGCCACACCAACCGAACCATCGACACTCGAACCGGTTCCACTGGACTGCCAGCCGTCCCTACGTCGCGACAGACAGGGCCGCTACCGGCCCATATCACTACACTACGTCGTATTTGGTGGGTCGACGGAGACGCCGCCTCAACTACCCACACTACAATAGCGGGTGGCTGGCACGCGAGGCATGTATCCAGCGAGGAACTCAACCCTGATGTCTGATATCAAGAAGGACTGTTGGATCCAGGACATCAAGGTTACTTCGAAGTAGGTTACCTATCTATGAAGTCCTGGATCCACAGCCTTCTGCAGGTTCAACATGTAACCATGTCACTCAAGTGAGGCAAGATGGCTACAGTTTTCTTGGAGCTCACCTTTCTCGTATCGCGGCTCCAAGTCTCGGCGTCACCAGCAACGCCGCGAGCAGCAGCTGTACAGCGAAGGCTGCTGTAGAGTGAGAGCACTATAAATATACCTTCTCGTTGGTAGCTTCACGAGCACCCTACCAACCTTCGACTGCGGCTAGAACTGGTCAAGTAGACGAGAAAGATCCCCACGAATAGGCCACACCGTTCAGGGTCCTTGATGCGGAAGTGTTGGGTTCATACTAGGTGTGACTCGAACTCGGCACACTCCACACACATTGATTGATGATGTCGGTCAAGTTGGTCATTTTATCTGATCCAAAATGTCTGAGTCTGAGTCATTCTCAGTGAATCTTCGGATTTACAGTTCACGTTGCTTCCTTCGAGCAAACTTGAAGAAACCCTGGAGTAATGGAGGTGCTGTTTGAAGTGAGCGTGTTCTCCAAGCACGTGGCAGCGGTCAGCAGCGGCGGAGAACACGCGCAAGTGTGTGTACTGGGCAACGCGCCAGAACTCGGCGCATGGGACACCAGTCGTGCAGGTAACTATTGATGCGAATATGATAGAATACAAAATGCTCATTCCATGGTGGATGTGTCTGTAGTCGCGCTGTCGCTGGTGGAGGAGACAGCGGCGGAGAAGCGGTTCGCGGGGGCGGCGCATTTTCCGCTTGATCGCGAGTTCTTTGCGCTGGAATACAAGTACATGATCAAAGACACCAAGCTGAATGAGGTGGTGGCCTGGGAAAGCATCCCAGGGAACCGCACGCTGACGCTGACGACAGCAGCCAATATCGCACGGTGCGTAGTATACCGTATACCGTTCGTCGCATGGTTGAATTATAATTGCACCCACTTGTTATGACTGCTTCCATAGAAACAAGCCAGCCACGCAGAGCTCGACATACCACGGTGATCGCATGCCATACCCTGGAGACCGCAGTGCGTGCCTGGGCAACAATGGAGACCGCAATGGATTCCAAGAATGGCGGTGCTCAAGAACAACGCGCGAGGCGAACCCGTGGTGGACGGTGGACCTCGTGACGCAGCAGGAATTGATCCATTTGAACCTGTGGAAAGGCAGGACCTACCATGAAGCACCCAAGCGCGCCGTGGCCAAACCAGCGGTGTCTACAGTTCGAGACGCTACGCACTCGTCAGCGCTGCCATCGCCACCAGTGTGGATCTTCATTTCAGCCGACGATCTGAGGGACAAGTCGGGCGCCGACTTGATCAAGCTCGCCAAGGCGCCAGGCTACCTACCTCCCAGTATCACGGCGCTGCCGATTGAGCTCCACGAAGATCGTCGCGTGGAGAGCATCCCACTCAAGGGCATCACAGGACGATACGTGTGCATCCAACATGAAAGCACGACCAGCTCCCTCCAGTTTGCAGAGGTCGAAGTGTTTGTTGCGGCGGCGCGTCGAGACGGTGGACTCCAGCAGCGCGACGGTGTCTTTGGCGTGGATGCGGCGGTCAACAGTGATCTATACGAGTACGTAGACAGCGAGTGGGTGGATCCAGCGAGTGGAGTAGCCATGCTGCGTCTATGGATCGGCAGCTTCCGCAACGACGTGCCAGCGGTACAGTGGTTTACCGAGGAGAACATAGTCGGCCCCGTGCACGTGGAACTCCGCCATGAGACGCACACACAAGGCAACACGTCCGAAGAAACCATCCCAGTTGACGCGCGAGGTGCTTCGTTACTTGGCAAAGATGGGGGTGAGTTTCGAGCAGCGGTGGCAGCAGCCAGCAACCAGACCCAACGCGACCTCAAGCGGTTCCTCAATTCATCAGGCGCGTCGAGTGTGGCAGCCTGGCTTGAACGCTTCACCCGCACGCAGTTGCTGAGTGATGAGCAGGCCACTCGGATCCAAGGCCTTCTGCAGTCACGAACATTCCAGGACGGGGAATCACTGTTGCGTTTCGGCGAGCGCACACGTACAGCGTTCTTCATTGAGGAAGGAGAGGTGCAGGTCTCCGGTCCAACATCCGCTACAGGATCAGTAGCGATCGGATCGCTTTCAGCTGGATCGGCGATCAACGACCTCGCCCTCTTTTCACACTGGCCGAGTCGTTGCGCCACGTTCACTGCGAACGGATCTGTCACTGCGAAAATGGTGACACAAGAGGTGTTGGTTCAAGTGCTCGGTGAGGAGAAGCTAGGTGCTTTACGCAATCACCTCTTGCGTGAGCACCAAGCGCTGTCACCTGCAGGGTCGAATCAAGCTCTGCTTGTGGTCGACAGCAACCACGCCCAGGTCTTCCGTACGAAGATCCCGATCGCTGCACTGTCGAGCTCTGGTACTGCGCAGCATCCTGTTCACAAGCTCTTTCTCGACGTGTATGAGGCGACTGGCGTTGGAAGTACCGTGATCACAAGTGTCACTGACAAAGGTAAGCTGCTCGGTTCTGCGCCGCTCCTCCCTGCCCAGATCAGCGCCCACGGTGAAGGCTACCTGACGCTCCCGATTGTATCGCCATCGGCCAGCATCCTTGGACAGGTCTCTGCGCACTACCTTGTGATCCAGCCGTTCATCCACGCCAGGAACACCCTGTCGAGCACATGGCGCTCGTACTGGCGAGAGCGTGAGCCACTGGCAGGTGGCCACCGTGGCATGGGCCGGCATTTCAACCAGGTGGGTGGCTTCCGCAAGGCGTTGGTGCGAGAAAACACACTGGCGTCGTTCATTCTCGCAGGAAAAACGGGCGCTGACTTTGTCGAGTTCGACGTGCAACTGACCAAAGACCACGTACCGATCCTGTATCACGATTTCATCCTCCGTGCCGGCCTCGAAGACACGCGTGCGTGGTCACAGGGCGTGGAAGCCGAGCAGCACGAGGTGGCGATCCATCGACTCACGTACCGGGAGCTGATACGCGCCCATACCTCGCCAGTCCCCCGCAAGGAGATGCCCAAGCTCAAGCGACTCGTCAAGAAGCACTGGGTGTCGATCCTAGGCCGCACCCGTCACATCGGAGAGAACGTGCTGCACAGGAACGACCACTCTCCGACAGCAGCGGTTGTAGACAATGACGACCACCTCGTGGACCTGTACCCACGTCTTGAAGATCTGCTCAAGCACGTGCCCCCGCACATCGCACTCAACATCGAGATCAAGTACCCCGACGACATCAAGCGCTCGGCGTCCCGGTTCTCGCCTGCGTTCGCGCTCGACTACTACATCGATCGCATTCTACACTGCGTGTTTGACCACGCCGGAGCAGGCCGCCGCATCTTCTTCTCGTGCTTTGACCCAGTGGTTGTCGTCGCGCTGCGTGCCAAGCAAGCCACGTACCCAGTGTTTTTCCTCACGTACGGCCGCATCGAGGCCCCTGTCGTGGATGCTCGACTCACGCTCCAGTTTGCGATCAACTTTGTCAAGATGGAGAGGCTCACTGGCATCGTATCCAACTCGGACCACTTGCTGCTCCTGCCTGCAGCCGTGGAGCTGGTCAAGCAAGACGGCGTGGTGCTCATGACCTGGGGCGACCAGAACACCAGCTACGCGTGTGTGCAGCGACAGAAGCAGCATGGGATCGACGGCGTCATCAGCGACAACGTCATCGACCTCACGCGTGAAGATATCAAGGCCAGGAAGTACACAGCCAAGCCAGAGTGTGCCATTGATTTATGATAGTCAAGGTATCCAGCATCAAAGACGCTGGGTGCAAAGCGATGATCGCTTCTTCATCTTTGGCACGGGCTTGGACGACGGACACGGAGGGAACTGGCAGTTGTTGTTGGGGTCGCGGACGACGACCGAGCCGCCCGGACACTTGAGCGCGTCTTCAAAGCACGCTTTCGGAGGAGTGGCTTCGATGGCGGCACCGACGCCAACGCCAACGATCGCGAGGAGGGCTAGCAGCTTCATCTCTGGTGTGGAGACGAGTATGTGTGTGTTGGTCGGGGGTGGAGAAGCAAGGGGATCCGTTTCTGGGGCCGCTCGTCGCCAGGGTCGCAGACTACATCGGCTTATTTTGGTGATATCGTATCTCAGTGCATTTCAACACATGCCTGTTTCTCGACACACTGTTTCCATCTACATGACGACACAGGAACCTGGCTTGCCTGGCGACTGCTTGGATGCCTGTGTCTGTGCCTGTACTGCATCATCTACATCTGCATCGCTCTCATACTCCTCCTCGTCATTGTCCTGTTCCTCTTCTTCGATGGATGGATTGGCGTAGCTCTTCAAGGCGGGCGGAGCTGCTGACGCCGACGGCTGACTCGTCGGTCGCTGAAGCAGGCTGTTGACAGGGTCACTCTCATTCTCGCGTTGCTGGTGCTGCAGCGCCTCAATGACGTCGACAGGCAGGCCCATCTTGGTGGCGTCGATCTTGGCCTGCTCGCGCAGCACAGCGTTCTTGATCGTGTCGTTCTTGAAGGGTACTGTGCAGACACACACCGAGTATACGGTGAATGATTCAATGGACATGCAGCAGTCGATTCGCGTGTTGCTACAGCTGTAGTATATGAACAGGACTCACCAAACGCTTCAGTGTCCACGGCGTCGGCGTCACTGTCAATCGGTTTCTCCCATGTGTCTTCGCCCGTCTCCGTATTGTGGTAATACGTGCGCCCGCGCTTGCTCGTAAGCATCATCCAGCGCTTGCGCGTGGGCTTCTCTGGTGCTACTTTCGCTGCCACTGTAGCAGGAACGCTGGCTGCGTCATGAGCGAAGGGCACGGTCGGAATGATCGATGGATCCGCGCTTTCTGGCGCCTCGTACGGGCGCTTGCACACTGTGCACTTGCCCAGCGATAGCATGTCTTCCTTGGGGATGTTGACTTTGCACCCGGGGCATTTGATAAAGCGCTCGTTCAGCGTCGCTGCCGCCGCGCCGTTCACGCCGACGGTCGCCATTGTTGTCTTCTCGATTTCTGATCAACTCTGTTAAAGCAACATAAGACCGGACATGCCGCTTTAACGCAACATAAGCAGTCCAGTGGGTATGACTCACTGTCAGTAAATGATCATGGAGGAATGATCATGAAGAAGCTGTCCTATGGGTGGTCTAGAGTGCGTGCCGCGACAAGTATAGATACTGTATGCGTTTCTCTTAAATAGCCTTGGCTCTGTGTATGCTCTACAACGCGTCCGTCTTCTCCTCGCACTTGATGTGGACCGTGGATTCGTCTTCAACTTCGAGTCTGTTCGTTGACTCGGTTTCATCGAGCAGCCGCATCAACTGGTGGAGATCGTCATCCGAGAGTGCCGGTAGGAGTTGCTGTGTTTCGTCCTGGTCCTTGAACCCGTCGAGATGCCATTCGCTAGGCTCTTGCTTGACCTGTGTGCTTTCTGTCTGTTGAGCTGCTGGATGGTAGCCCCGTTCGATGGGAGGCACAGGCTCCCCGCGACGGCGCAAGCGCCGCCGATGGTCCACGCGTCGCTGATTGATGTTCGCTCGGTCGCGGTGGTAAGCGCAGAAGCGGTGCAGGCCACCTCCACGTTTCTCGCTGCGCAAGTTATCGCACAGCTTGCTCGGGTAGCGGCAAAGCATCGCATTGCGCTCTGCACTGTGAACTGTCATTCCCACTCGGGAGGCACACGGCGGACTGGCTAACTGCGGCGCCTTGTGCGCCGAGGAATCCGCATGCGGCGACGCCGCCATGGTGCTGTGTATCATATCTGGTGTAGCTGTTGCGGGCGGCGGCGTTCTCAATCCTTGTATGAATTCCATTGTGAACTTTCCCATACCGAGCGACCATCACCTGCGACATGATCACCATCATTCGCGACCTGGGTCTGGTACTGACCAATCAGAAGCGTGTGTACAGCGTTAAACCTTCGCTATTCAGTATGATATATCCTAATACAGTAGGTTGCCGATGGTACAGACTGTCGAATGATCTAGATCACCTCCGAAAATCGATTTTCCGCGGTTCAATCGAGAGCGTAATCGCAAGAGCTACGGTGAGCAGTGTTGGCGCGACGAATCGAGTGCTTTGGTGCTGAAGATCCACTGCCCACGTGCCCACCGAGCATTGGATCATATCCTGGCATGCTGACTCTACACTTGTTTACCGGGGTCTGGGATTCGCCAAGCGATCTTTCTGTTGGACAGATCTGGAGGCCCCAAAATTTCTGACTGGATAACCGTGGGGAAGTGCCCGTGGCATACGATAGGATGCAGCACCTGACCGACACAGAACTGCGAGGTAGTGTCTATGGTGCTGAACGGTATAGCAGGGTACAATACAGATCGTTGCACTGCTGGAGGCCCGGCCTCAATGTACCGACCAGGTACAGGAGCAGAGGGCCCACGCCCACGAAGCTTCGTCCCCTCGGCGCCTCATCTCGCTTCCCATTTTGTCGCAGCGCCACACACTGCACCATGATGCTGCTGGCTGGACCAATCGTAAGCCTGTTCCCAGGCGTACTGTATGGCACCGTGCGAGTTGACTGTGAATGCTTTTCGTGGACATCTTCCGAGGGGAAAGATTTGGTGGGCGAGCAGGTGCGAGTCGCAGGTGTTGCACATTCACTCTGACCATTTTCAATTGCACTTCAATTCATTGCTTCAATTCAAATATCAATTCATTCTGACTTGGTCGATTTGGGCTGAGGAAACGTTGGTGAACATCGCACTGATCTCACCGGCCGAGACCAGCACCTCGCCGTGCGTGTACGTCTCTGGGATCGGCGAAAATGGCGCGCATCAAGAGCGAAGTGAGAGAGCAAGCGCTGCGCAACAATGCCGCGCGGCTCTCATCTCCTCCTATCGCCCCAAAACCGCCGACAGTCACGCACCACGTCACCCCTCCCAAGCCCTCGAACTGCATTGATCTCACGCTGGACGACGACACCGACGATGAGGAAGAAGCCGACGAGCCGCTAGGACCGACGCATGATACAAAGCCTGTATCAGTGCATTCCAGGGCGAGCGAGGTGTCCATGAAGAGGGAGGAAGATACTACTAGCGGCTGCGCCTTCGACGTGGACGAAGACATGGAGATCGAGGCAGACGACGACGATGAAGACGAAGACATGCCGCTGCCCACGCGGCAAGCAATAGACAAAGCACCGCAGCCACAGGACATGCGCACGGTGGTGAGCACGATGGTGGGCAATGCACTGAATTATGTGATCCCGTCGTTCATCCGACGCAACGCCACCGACAGTAGTGCTGTGAATGGCGCCGGTGATCACGATGACGATGTCGAAGAGGACGAAGCATTGCCAGCGACAGCGCCAATCAGTGCGAGGCAGTTGGCCATGAGCGAGGAGGACGAAGAAGTGGACGAAGAGCTACCTAGGACGGTGACGACCACCGAGGTGCTCCCACAAGAAGGTGATATGGCGAGAGACGTTCAGGACGCACAGTCGGATGAGGATGCTATGGATGCGGAGCCGAGTGCTACTTCGTCGGTGAGCGAGGACACAGTGGAGGAGGAGAGGGAGGGTGGAGGTGGATGTACTGATATTTCGAAGCGGCCTGCCGTCGGTGAGTCGCTGGAAGATGGCGAGATCTTTGAGGAGGGCGCGGTGGTGACGTCACCGACTGCAGTGAAGCAAGCCATCGCCGAGCAGCTCATGCAGCAAGCGAAGAAGAAGCAGAAGAAACGGGGACGCAAGCGGGCGAAGCGCAAGGCGGCAGCGGTGCAACTTGTAGGACCAGGACCCGTACTCGACAGTGAAGCATCCGAATACGACCAGCTGGACAGAGCACCGCCATTGATGGATCCAGCGTCGTCCATCCCGATCGTGCAGCCGACTCGCATCGTGACCATGACCACCACATCGTTCCAGCCGCCGAGACCGTTCCAGACCTTACAACCTCCGATGCCGCCACCGGCCAATCATCGGACCGGGTACGGTTTGCCTCTGCACGCTGCACATCCGTATGGCGATGAGAGCATCGTGCGCGTTCACTGGCCAGGAGGAGGCCAGGATCCGTCTCCACCTCCTCCTCCTCCCGTGGGTGGGGGCTTTCGGTATGTGTCAGTTGACTCATTCGGAACAGGTTCCCAAGCGCCTCGGCCATTGGTAGCTGGTCGTGGGATGAAGCGTCCGCTGCCACCGTCTTATCCTGAACCAGTTGAGCCGAAGATACAGAGTCAGCCCCAGGCGCCAGAATCCACTGACGAGCCAATGCTGGACCTTGATAGTCTTCGAGCGGCGGCGCTTCGCACAAAGAAGTCGACAACGAAGAAGCCTGCAACCGTTATTGAAGATCCTACGACTGAATCGAGTGCGACGGCGTCGACAAACCAATCGCGTCCACCTCCTCCTCCACCTCCACCAGCCGAGGAAGATCTGTCTTTGGATGCCCTTCGCGAGGCGATTCTGGCATCAAAAAAGCGACGCGTGGAGAAGCCACCATCAGCCGAGGCAGCGCCAGTCGAATCAGGACTGCAGAAGTCAGATGCGGCCAAACCAATCGATGAGACACCAGCTCCGTCAGCTCCCTCCAACCACTTGATGCGACCAGTGCCTACCCCAGCGTTCTCGAGCATTAACGTTCCTGACAGCCCTCAAGTCCAACCACTGACTGCGCTGTCGCAATCGTGTGTCATTCGACTCTCGCTGGACGATCTACACGAAGACCACAAGAAGAATCGGGCCTACAGCTACGATGACGATGCGGCGAGCGCGCGAGTCAAAGCAGCGATGGTCGTAGCGAAAACCAAGACCCAGTCACCGCCGTCGTCCACTTGTTCAGATTCGACAACCAGTCGATCAGCATCTCCTCCTGCAGCAGCGTCCAGTGGTTCCTCCCCAGTTCAAGACGAAGTGGCCGCGTCCACGACTCAAGACTCGGTTTGTTCGCTGGGGTGGTACACAGGTTGGTGCAGTTGGCTGACCACTGATTTGTTCCTCTTGTTTTTTGTGTGTGTACTAGGAGGTCCTGAAACAATCGCAAGTCAAGGCGAGTGTACCGGCGCCGATAGCTCCGCTCACGGTCAACACATCACACGCGGCACTGGGCATGCAAACAGGTGAGAACGCACTAGGTACTCTACAGGTACCGGTAGACGCAGTCAAAATCGAGCAGGAGAGAGCAGCGATGCGAGAGGCCGATGCACAGATCGCACGCCTGGACGCAGAGATCGCAGTGTTGCGTCGGCTGATCATGGAGAAAGAAGCCGCAGTCGGTGGTGCTGCGGCTGTGGCCGTCGCGCCTCCTTCTTTCGCGACGTGCAACGTGTGAGTTTGGAGTGTGTGTTCGTGGAAATTTTAAGTTATTAGGGCCCTTTTTTAGATGAATTGCACTATTTCAACCTGATGTATTGTAACATCTACCAAGTCGTCATTTTTTAGAAATACAGCGGGCTCGAGTACGGCGGGTACTTGCCATCGATCCAAATGTTGACGAGGTCGTCGCCCTGGAGGATCACGTCGAGCAGGTGGAGTACGTCGCGGTAGACCAGCGGCGTGGGGTGTGACGGCACACCACTGAGTGTGAAGAAGAGGAGCTGCTCGGTCGTGGTCTCGTTGTGGTGGGTTCTAAACCCGTCGAGCGGTGCCGACTTTTTGACCTCGTGGAGAAAGCTCTTGATCAGGATGTCAAAGTCGACTTGGAACTCCTTGGCGCAGAGCCACTTGAGCAGACATGAGTGGACGCGGTCGAAGAGCACCTGGTGCTCTGGGAACGACGAGAGGAAGAACGGCCGCACGTGGTGTACCAGCAGCTTGAGCAGCAGCATGATCTTGGTGGAGAATGAACCCGTCTTGGCCTTGACGTGGAGCTTGGTGAGGTCGCTGGACGCGATGCGGATCTTGCCGTAGGACTGGTTCGGATTTGCGGTGGGCGACGGGATCCGTACAATGTTTTCATCCACAGAATCGAGCTCGTGGCTGCCGGTGGTCGACTGCACCGAGATAGACAACGCTGGGTGCTTTTCGTGCGTCTTCTCTCGCTCAACCTGCTGCCGAAAGGATGCTGAGGGAGACCACGGGGCTGTGAGCTCACTGGCGTTTGAGATACTGCGAGCGTGGTGACGGCTGATCAACGCGTCGACATCCAGCAGCACGTCCATGGAGAAGTCGGTGAGCATGGCCTTGAGCAGGACGCGGTCGATCCGCTTCTTGGTCTTCTTGCTCTTCTTCGAGTACGCAGCAGGCAGCAGCAAGTCGACTTGTAGGCCAAGACGGTCGTTCCCGAGCGAGATCGTTTGGAGACGGTAGATGCCCAGGAATAATGGAGGTACGTGGAGTGATAGATTGACAGGACCCGTAAAGTCGAGGTCCTTGAAAGAACCGAAGATCGCGCAGTCGCGATCAGTGCCTTGGACATGCCCAGCGACCTCCACGCTCAGTCGGTCCAGGTTTTGCTTGATCAGATCGATGCCTCCCTTGAGCGCACGGCAGAATTTGCTGAATACCTTCAGACGGTTGCGGAAAGACGTGTCCATTTGCAAGTGGATCGTCGGGTCCAGCAGCTGCGCGCTCTGGGCATGAGCGACCATTGCCGCTACGGTCGAGACTGTTGGCTTGCGTCCGAATCGGAAGCCGTAGATCAGTCGATCGCCTTGGTCTGCGCGTGGCTTGCTGTAGTCGATACCAAGCACCAGTCGTTCGAAGAGTTGAGCCATCGCGTCCACGATGCTGAGCGCGTTCAGCGTGCAATTGAAGCGCGTCAAGGAGATCTCGACCTTGGCAGGCTTACGTGTGAGCTTCTCGATTCGGTCAAAGAACTTGGCAACGTCAAATAGCTCGTACTTGTGTGCTGGTGCTTTCTTGTCTCCTTGTGCTTGTGCCTTGATCTTACGAATGTACACGAGCTCGAGCAGCTGAGCCCAGGTCGTGCGGAGCTGCTTGGACACATCCTCGCTCATACCGTTGGTGAAGAACGCGTTGTAGTAGTCGCAGATGGAAGACACGCTTCGAAAAGAGTACGGCGACGGGTACAATCCACACTGACGGAGAGCCACGAGCAGGTTCAGTTGCGCTGGGTTGAGCTCCAGCAGCTCGGCGATATTGTGCATGGCTTGCTCCAAGTCGCAGTGGATCAACATGTTTACAGTCGCCGTCGCAGCAGCCGCCACTGCTACGAATGGGGCAACGACGGCAGCAGCGGTAGGCGATAGTGGTTGCGCTTTTGGCGATAGCGTGGTCGCGTTCTGTGGAGAAGGCGTGCCTGGTGGACTTGCTTGAGGGGTTGGCGCTGGCTTTGGAGGCGCAGGAGCACCGCTGGTCAACTCGATCTCGCGCTCCATGACGCTGTCGATGGGAACACCGATGATCTCGATCTGTCCTTCGATGTCCAACTTCGATGGAGGAGACTCGAATGCCATCGCGAGCTCTTGAGGAAAGTAACCCAACGCAAGATCCCGCACCAGGCCGCTGATCACATCCGACATGAGCTTGCGTACAACAGGCTCCGGTAGATCGATTCCTCCCTTGGTTCTTCTGTTGAAGTTGGTCAGTTCGACACGCGTCGACTCCGGTGTGAACAGGAACTCCCACTTGCCCGTAGGCTTGTCAGCCAGCCATGGATTGCGCTCCTTCTCGACATCGTCCACGTAGATCATGTACACGGTGAGCTCAAAGTCCGAGTCGAGGTACATCATGTCCCACAACGACTTGGGCACGATGGTTCCCTTTTCACCGATCACTTTGACATGCTTTCCACAGCAGACGACGTGGCCTTTCATGATCAGCTTGCAGGTCGGAGTGATACCGTGTGCACCATTGGACTGGTGGCTCATGTGCAGTGCGAAGGAGCTCTTGAACGATTCCACGAGGAAGTCACGAAGTCCGTAGAAGATGCCGTCGATGCTGAAGCGCAGCGTGTAGTTCTTCTCGCGTGGATGCCAATAGAGTTGCTTCAGTGCATCCAGTTTCAATTGCGCGCACTTGAGCTTGGTCGCGAGGTTGATTCCTGTCGTGTCGTTCGCACTCACCCTCGATGCCGTCGCTCCGTTTGGCGATACAGTACTCTTGGAGTCGGGCGAGAGTGGGAACTTGGCCTTGCCAGTCGGCTGCGTGGTGCTTGCTGCCAGATTCGAGCTGCTGTGGCGTCGCTTGAGCTGCTCCTCGTACACGAATGACTGCATGGACGCGATGGTCTTCTCCAACAAGCTGATCTGCTGGTGGATCTTCTCCTTCTTGACAGCCCATCGCTTCTTCTGTAAAGTCCGGTGGCTCTTGGCCTGTGTGTACACCGTCTCCAGGTTCTTGACCGCCATGTTCCACGCCGCATCGATCGCTGGCTTCTCCATCGCCAGGTTGAACTGCTCTAGTGCGACCTCTGTAGCAGCAGGCTTCGTCGCATCGTTTGGCTTGGACGGCGTTTGTTCTGGCGATGTCTGGGGTCGATTCACGGTCGGCATCAGTTCAATTTCATCCTCTTCTTCCTCTTCGCCATCGTCGTCTCCTGGGTCCTCGCCTTCGTCGTCATCCACGTCGAGACTGTCAGGGATATCCACCTCGTTCTCGTCGTCCTCGTGGTTGTTGTTGGTGATCTCATTTTCACTTGTTTCAGTAGCCGCTGGTTCTGCTGCCACCGCCTCATCCACGGGGATGCGCTCGCGTCGGCGAATCCACCGACGCCGACGCACATAGTCGGTGGCCTTGGGTTGCTTCCTTCCGCCGTTGCGCTTGACCATAAAATTCAAATGCGTAAAGTCGAGCGCGTAAATCCATCCATCACCATCACAATTCATCGTCTCCTTGTCGATCTCCCAGTCGCTTGTCCACTGCCAATGCACCGGAAGCTGTGGCTCCACTTTGCCGCGGGTCTGGCTGGACGGCGTGCCATGTAAACCGCTCCATTGGCGACGGTCTGTCGGTAGTAAATGGCCAGGAAACGACGAACCCCATGAGAATGTGAAGTACGAGTACCGCTGGTGCTCGTAGATGTCGTCGATGGCCACCTCACCGCTGAAATCGCGCACGCCGTGCTCCCGGTGGATGCGACGGATGAAAGCTTCCTCTTTTCCCTGCACCAACAGCATTCTATCAGTGATTTGGAGATGAAATCGAGGGGGGATGCAGGACACGAGGATCACACCGCATGCTCTGCTAAGAGTTGGTCGACTTTGTCCACTTGGCGCGGGTCGTGGGCCCAGAAGAAGGCCGTTAATCGCTCGCGGAACGGGTCGGACGGAGTGTCATTTTCTGGCACGGAGCGGCGTGAATACGGAGGCATCCAGGGGTCACTCGGAAAGGGCAAACATACGAGAGGACGAAGACTTCTTTCGGTCTTGTGGTGCATGCTCTAGGCGGCTCATAGCGGAGCGCTCGGCCTCCATCCTGCGCGCTCGACTTCCGCTGGTCGAGGTGTGCGTCAGTGCGTGCCGTTTCCCCCCCCTCCTTGAAGTCCTCGACCGTTGCGGATGTTGCACGAATGTAGCGTGGCAAACCAGCGTTGTACTGTACACGTGTTTTCCCGTAACGAATGGTCAACTCCGTACTTCAATTTACGAACCTGCCACACTTTTCATTTATGAATGCAGTCGGTCAAACCAGCCGTTTTCTGTACGTACCCGTTTCGAACTGGTATACATTGACCATCACTCTGCAGTCGCCTGCTCTCACATCATCGCGAGCAGCTCCCAAGAAATCCATCCCATCGATCTTACCTAGTTGCACCCACGGGACGGCATCACCTCGCATCGGATTTAATTAGCTCCGGCACGCGCCGCGGAACGCCGACGGAAGCGCGGTGGCCCTCGCGGATCACAGGGAAGAGGGAGCTTCCCCTTATCTGCGACTAGGCACTAATAAGACTTTTGTCAACGCCTCCGCGTCGCAAGTCAGGACGGAGTCAGCGTCATCATCAGGTCAGCGCATGGCCACTTCCGGTGCTGCTGCCGCTGGTGCAGTTAATCCAAGCAGCCGTAGACACGCCGGGGATCGCATCACCGACGCTGAGACACCACCAGACGCCACCATGCTTGAAACCAACGCCAACAGCTACGCACCCAGCACCAACGCCGAGTGGACGCCATCCCCCGAACTCTCGCCCGACCTCTTTCGCGAGCCGTCCACCAAGACGCCACTGAACCCGGTGGCGGCCGAGCACTTGACGCGCAAGCGCGAGAATCGCAGGAGCAAATGGCGCACGATGAAGCGGATACTGATCGTGCTGGGCGTGCTAGCGCTGCTCGGCATCGGCTCGGTGCTCATGTTTCGCTTCATCAAGACCGATGAATTCAACGACGTGATCGAGTGGATCCAGGTACTGTACCATGCACTATGCACGGATGATTCTAAAGTGCCTGACATTGTCATTTGCTGGTTACATAGGACCACCAACTCATTGGGTCGGCGATCTACGTCGGGTCCTTCACACTGTTCATCATTCTATGGTGCGTCCAGCAAACCAACTGATCCTACGAACTGGCAGATCGACTCACATTACACTGTTATAGCTTCCCATCTACTGCATTCGAGCTGCTCGCCGGCTACATCTTTGGGTTTTGGCTCGGGTTGTTGCTCGCATCCATCGGTAAACTTGCTGGGTCCGTGCTGGCGTTCTTTATCGGCCGGTACCTGTGCCGGCGGCGAGTCAAGGAGTACATGGAGCGAGGTCACCCAGTCTTCAAGGCCTTCCAGTCACTGCTGCGCAAGCGCCAGGTGCTCATCGTCTTTTTAACACGGACAGCGTTCTTCCCCATCGCGATGAAGAACTACGGGCTCAGCGTACTGGATGTATCGTTCACTGTGTACTTTGCCGCCGCGCTGCTCACGGGGTTGCCGTTCTCGATCATCTGGGTGTACTCGGGCAACGCTGCGCAGCATTTGACGGCGCTGCTGGCCAGCAACACGTCCAAGAGCAAGACCGAGGCTGTTTTCCTGGTGGTTGGTGCATCGAGTGCACTGCTCTTGCTCTTCTTTATCGGTTTTTACACGCGCAAGCACGTGATGAAGCTCGCCGAGGACGAAGAGAACGCTGCCACCGCCTTGCGGCGAGAAAAAGATGCCACCATGGCCAAACAACTCTACACGAGCGAAGTGTAAACTAGTCTGTAAACATGTTTTTTTAGATTGGAATGAATGACAAAAAATGAACCCGTACCGAGGCTGATTCTGTCACATTGACGATGTACGCAACCCACGCTCTGGGCTACGCTGAGTAGCAGTCAGTGGTGTCGACGCCGACGGTGGATCTGTCGGTACCGGCGACGCCGTCACGATCGAGTAGTCGTGGAAGAGGAACGACAGCGAGTACCCGACCAGCGCGAGCATCGCGGCGAGCTGGCAGGCCGCACGCAGCTGATTCGCAAACGGTTTCTTCTCGTAGTTCCACAGCTTGGTGTCGTGGCTGTCACGACGCATCGTGGACGTGCAGTACGTGTACCCAAGGTCTCGATCCAAGCACTGTTGTACAGTGAGGCGCGGCACGTGGCCGACCACGGCGAGCCCCACGGGGATGTAAACGATCGCCGTGGCCAGCAGCAGCAGCGCACAGACGAGCTGCCAGTAGAAGGCGTGCTTGACGCCACTGACGTTGGCTGGCGCAACGTAGGAAACCCCAAGCTCGAGCTGCTCGTCGATCGAGTCCGAGCTAAAGTACACGTCCTCCAGGTCCGAGCGTGTTGCACATAGTACCTTCCAGATGTAGTAGCTCAGACACGTCTACAGGAGAAGGCGATGAGTGTGTGTATAGCGAGTGATATCAAGCTCCGAGTAAAACTCACGTTGAGGAGGATGGCAGTCAGTTCGAGGATGAAGAACCAGTACGTGGCGAGCTCGTGTACGTTGGGACACGCCGTCGTGCTGCACCACGCCTTCACCACCATGCCCAGTATAAGAGACATGCACTGTAGTACATTCATTCAGGGAGCCAGGTACTCACCAGAAATGGCAGGCCGATGGTGGAGATCGAGCCGACGAAGAGCACGCAAACACTGATGCAGTACGCCCACATCGATGGCTTGGTCACTGCAGACACAGCCGCAAAGCGCTGGCGATGGTACTCGCGGTTGAAGAGCCACGTGAGTGCAATCGCCATGGCGATGATCGTCAGCCCCACACCAAAGACATAGTAGCTCGGAGGATCTAGAGCAGAGCAAGCATCAGTCGTATCTATCGCCTACATAACAGGTGAGTGATCTGCACCTCGCCCCATGTCCGAGAAGTACGGCCACTCCAGGCCGCCCGTGTACCGGTGGTTCACGCGCGTGATGACAAAGCAGGTTACTACGGTCGTGAGTAGCGTCGCCGACGCCACGATCGCGGCGAAGCGCCAGCGCCGCAGGTGCATGAACCATCCGTGCTTGGTCATCTTGAGTAGTGGTGAGAGCGTGGGGAAAGGGCTCCCGATTCTCCATCGTACCGTTACAACTGTATTGATTGATGGATGGGGTCATGTGATGTATGCCTTTCGCATATTTGATTGTCCTACACTCTGGAAGAAAACAGTCGCTCGTCGTCAGGCGCTACCGCTGCCGGCTCATGCTCGTTTGCATCACTGCTGTCGATACTGTGGAGTCGGAACGATAGCGTGTACCCTACGAGCGTGAGGATGCACGCTAGTTGGGCGCCAGCACGCAGCTGATTCACGGCGAAGTCATTCTCTATCGAGTCATGGGCGATTAGTTACAGCAATTGCATCGACCAGTGCACCCACTCACCGTAATTCCACAGCTTGGTGTTGGTCGCATCTAGCTTCATCTCAATGATGCATTAGTCAACGCCAAGGTCTTGGTCGCGGCAATCCTGGATTGTGAGCCGCTCGAACGGCTGGACGATTGCGAGCCTAATCGGTAGGTAGATCAGGAACGCGTGGAAGAAGAACACAAATGCTGTGACTTGCCGCTTGTAGGTCCGTTGAAGACAGTGGCTTTCTCGATGCAATGAACTGGGCGTCAAGCGTGGCGTTTGTGTTGTTGTCCTGGATGCGCTCTGCTCCTTTGTTGATCGTGGCTGACACCACGGCCTGCCACGAAGGAAATAAGGTTGAGTGATGTTGGTATTGGGGGTTTCAAGCAGCCACTCACGTTGATCGAAATCGCGACGGTCTGCAGGAGAAAGAATGCATAGGCAGCGTAGTTGTGGGTCGACGGGTAGCTAGAAGTGTCGAAGAAGGCCTACGTATCCATCCATTGAGCCAACCAGAGCTGCTGGCTACTGCATGCGGTAGTGATACCTCACCAAAACCGGAAGCCCAATCGTCGCCGTCACTGCGAACACACCAGCAACTACGGACGCTCTCTTGACCGAGGTGGAACAGACATGAGACGCGATGAGTTTGGTCAACAGTGTGCGCTGGTATAGAACATTGAAGACCCATGTCGTAGCCAATGCGACGGTCCCAGTCGATAGGCCGGTGCAGAACACGTAGTAGCCGGGAGGGTCTCGACCAATGTCGGAAAAGTACGGCCAATGGAGATCACCCACGTACACATCGCGAGTCTTGGTGAGGATCACACAGACGACCAGGGTCGTGAAGGTAGCGATCGTCGCGACAATCGGTGCGAGGGATCGCAGTGCGGCAGTCGTGGTGTCGACCATCTCGAAGTCAGCGTTCGTCGAGGTTGCCACAAATAGGCACGATACCAAGGTGAACTTCCCCTATTTCTTACCAATCAACATTCTCCATTTCTTGTCTTACCTCAAGGATTAGCCAATCAGTTGCCGTAAAAAGTATCCAAAAAAGAAAAGGTTTGCTCTGCGACGTGTGCGAGGTTTGTGCATGTATTAATAGCAATGGTCACGAGTGAAACACGCTGGGCACTCGTGAAGGTCAGTCCACTTCACTG
>JAADXF010000455.1:0-18274 GCA_023337575.1 Pythium chondricola | reverse complement strand
GCGTGACGGATGCGTGAGATCGGCAAGACTCGCGGCGAGAGGGACGACACACTGGACGCTGCCGGCGAGCCTTCGATTGACGCCATCGTTTACGAGAGCGCGGCAGGCAAAATGGAAAGAAGACTGCGGACTTTTCCAAGCGTCGCGCGCTGTCATGTGTGAAACGGCATCTATATATTTCGGTAAGTACGGTTGCTATCCATCCACGACTGGTATGTCTATTCCTCATCAATCTCTTCCTCCTCGGCGTCGTCCGCCTCAGCATCCTCCTCCTCCTCCTCACCTTCTTCCTCAACATCCTCATCGTCATCTTCGTCGCGCTCGGCCTCGACCTCCTGTTCGGCCTCATTCAGCGGCGCGTCGTGGTCCTTCTGCTGCTCCAGCGCCGCGAGCTCCTCGGGCCGCATGGGCGGCGCCACGAACCACGGCAGCTTGCCTCGACCAAAGTCGTTGATCATCTGGACGGCCACCGTGTTGAAGTCGGGCTCACCCTTTTGCAGCAGCTTGCCGCACTTGATCGCGAGCTGCTCCAAAAAGTCCCACTCGTCTTTCCACGCCCCGATGCCGTACACCTTGGTGATGTACTCCTTCTTGACGCGGTTGAGGATCTCCAGGATAAAGTCGGTGGGCTGCGGCAGGCGCTCGGCACGCACCACGCCCTTGAGCACGGTCTCGACCTCGCTGTCGCCCGTGTCGTACACGATGCCCGGGCAGTCGATGAGGAAGATGCGGCGCATGAGCGTGATGTACTGCCACACTTTGGTCTCGCCTGGGATGGGCGCGACGCGACACACTTTTTTCTTGCGCAGCGCGTTGATCACCGAGCTCTTGCCGACGTTGGGGTACCCGATCAGTCCGACCGAGATCTGCTTCTTGTCCTGGTGGAGCTTGGCGAATTGGCGCAGCAGGTTGATCAGCGCGCCCTTGCCGAACGGACTGTTCATGCTCGCGTGGAACGCGATGGTCGGCGTGGTCTCGCTCAGCTTCTGGACCCATTTTTTGGTCACCCAGTTGGGCACGAGGTCGCACTTGTTGATCACGTTGATCAGGTGCTTGTGCGACGCGTTCTTGCGGATATGGTTCTCGACGTGCTCGCAGCGGGTGCCTGGGACATTGCGTGCGTCCAGCACTTGGATCACCACGTCCGAGCAGTCGAGCACCTTGTAGAGCTCGCCCCAGATGCGCTTGGACTGGCCCTTGCTGAACACGTCGTGCGAGACCTCGACCTTGAAGTCCTGCACCACCGCGATGTTGCGGTCGGCGCCCTTGGCGTCGTACTGGTCGGTGCTTTCTTGGGCGCGACTGACCAACGACGCGTAGTCGCTGCCGGCGATCTTGGCGCGCTTGCGCGTGCGCTTGCCGTTGAACACGTCCTCGTAGCTCTCGGTCTCGAGCAGCTTCATGCGTGTGACCTTGTCCGTGTCCTGGAGCAGCCCCATGGGCAGCTTGCGCGAGCGCAGCACCACCGAGTACGGGTCCGCGGCCTTGAGCGACATCTCGTTGCGAAACTTGTCCAGCTCCTTCTGGCCGACCACACGCGTGTTGCCAAACCAGCGGCGGTCCGGCTGGATCTTGGCCTGCGCGCCCGAGATCGCGATGCCGCCGGCCTTGGTGCCCATCATCAACGAACCGCCCACGATCTTGCCCTTCTTGTTGCGGATCGGACCGCTGTTGCGGTACATGTTGAGCCGGTTGATGGTCGCCTTGTCGCGCATGTTGGCGGCCTTTTGGCGCTTGGGCAGCTTCCGGTTCGGGTTGTCTGCGCTCGCCTTGCTCGTGTTGATGCCCTTGCCCGCCGACTTGACCATGGTGGATGTGGGTCGTGTATCGATAGGAGGAGCTCCTGGTGGTGGTGGTGGTGGTGGTGGTAGTAGGGGGCGCGATGCACGGCGGCGGCGCGATGGAGGCGAGTCCCGGTGAGGCGCCTTTGGTTTTGCCTCGACGGTATTAGTGGCGTCAGCTTGATACTGCGGAACGATTGGTGGGTGGCTGCCGAGTGTAACCAGGTGTAACCTTGTTGGGAGCGACTGGTTCGTTTCGAACCCATCGTTTCTACCTACGGACCGGACCTGATCTACATAGTATCGGTTACTAACCGATGAGTGGCAGCCCTGACGTCTTCCGCGTCAACTTCGATCCTCGGGAGCTGCCTGCCGAGAAGCGACGCGACGTTGACGGTCGGCGCTGGCGCATTTGCTGGCGCATTACTACATAGTATTCGCTTCTACACGATGGCGTCGGCAGTCCCAGGCGCGAGTCGCGCCGAGATGCAGCCGTACCTGTTCGAGAAGCACCTGACGCATCAGGATAATGTGGCCGGCACGCTGTCGATTCGACTGCTGGAGGCGCGTAACCTCCGCGCCGCGGCGTCCATGTTCTGGGTTCGCACGTGCAACCCGTACGTGATCTTTCGCCACGGGCGCCAGAGCCTGCGCAGCACGACGATCCAGAGTAACGACAACCCAACGTGGCGCCGGGAGCTCTTCGAAATGAAGATCCCCAAGCTCGATTTCAAGCGCAACCCATTGGATGACCACTCGGATGTGCGCGTCGAGCTCATCATTGATGTCATGAACGAAGACAACCTCACGGGGCGAGCCACCGAGGCTGTCGGCATGACCAATGGCTCGGTGATCGGCACTGCGACGGTCGATTTTACACCATTATTGGAAGGCAAGGACGAAGTGATGGACCAGTGGATCACGCTCAGTGGTGGCATCCCCATGACCTCACCGAGTAACAAGAAGGGTCAGAAGCGCATTCAAGAGAAGGATCTGATGCTCGGTGAAGTGCGTATCATCCTGCAGTACGAGCCCCATGGAATGGAGCCGGCGGTGGGCGATGTGGTCAAGCTGGAGGGTTTCGGCGCCTACCCGTCCTGTCTTCTCGCCGCCGTGGACGAATTGGAGCTGCACGTCAAGACGATCAGCGGCAGCTACCTGCTGTGCAGCTACCTGACCAAGTCGGGCTTCGAAGGTATGCTTCGCCTCCACCGCAACAACGTCTTTGTCGCGCACCGCGGCAGTCTCCTCGACCGCCTCTACGTTCGTTGTGTCGCGGCGCCGCTCGAGTTTATTGGCAGTACCCCGCTGGGCCAGTCCTGCAAGGAGTACGCCAAGCCGTACATGAATGTCGCGAGGACGTTCAGCGTGCCTGCGCTCGTGGCCACGAAAGCCACGATCCTCACGACCTACCGTGCGTCCACCGCGGCCCTTGGCGCCGTCATCGCCTCGATGGATCACTAAATTATCTACTACGTAGTATGCTTTTTTCGTAAATATATACGGATTGTTTCCATAAATGCAGGGTTCAGCCTCAAATACAGACTAATTAGTATCTGATACTAGCATCTGATCGCGTCGCTCTGATTGGCGCATTAAGCCCGTCTAAGACGTAGAAGCCTCTGAGGACGGTTCTTCTTGACAATCCAAGAGCTTCGCATTTTGCACTTCTCCATTCGCGCCATGACGCCGCGCTCGCTGGACGCGTTCAAATCACCCAACGACCGTCGGCAGTACCGCCTCATCACGCTGGCCAACGGGCTCGAGGCGCTGCTGATCCACGGTGAGCCACGCGCCGCGCCAGCCACCCATGAACCCGACGCCGAAGCAGAGCCCCACCCTCAAACCCGCCACGCGGTCCCCCGCAGCGGCTACGATTCCGAGAGCGATGGCGACGAAGACGACGAAGACGACGAAGACGACGACAGCCAAGAGGATCAAGACGAAGCCATGGGTAGTGACAGTGACAGTGACGGTCAAGGGTCCCAGGCCGGTGGCAAGGCCAAGAAGGGCACGCCCTTGGCTGCCGCGTGCCTGACCGTCGGCGTGGGCAGCGCGGCCGACCCGCAGCAGCTCCAGGGCCTGGCCCACTACCTGGAACACATGCTGTTCATGGGCAGCGCCACGTACCCGGACGAGAACGCGTTCGAGGCCTTCCTCGCCCAGCACGGTGGCCACAGCAACGGCACGACCGAGTGCGAGAGCACCGAGTTCTGCTTCGAGGTCGCGCCGCTGCACTTGCACCACGCGCTCGACATGTTTGCGCAGTTCTTCGTCGCGCCGCTCTTCAAACAGGACGCGATGGCGCGCGAGCTGCTCGCCGTCGAGTCGGAATTCAACCGCGCCAAGCAGAACGACTACGTGCGGCTCCAGCAGGTGCAGTGTGAGACGTGTGCAGAGCACAGTGGCTTCAATACCTTTGGCTGGGGCAACGCCGTGAGTCTACGGGACGAGCCGAGTGCACACGGCATTGACGTGCGCGACCAGGTCATCCAGTTCTACCGCACGCACTACTCGGCGCACCGCATGAAACTGTGTGTCTATGGCGAGCAGTCGCTGGACGAGCTCGAGGCGATGGTGCGCGCGTCGTTCACGGCCATCCCGACCCACGAGACGCCGACGCTGGCGCTGACGCAGCCCTTCGGCGAGGCCGCTGGCCAAGACCCGACGCTCGTGCGGATCCTACCGGTGCGCACGATGCACGCATTGCATTTGTACTGGCCACTACCGCCGTTGATGGAACACTACCGCCAAAAGCCGTGGGATTTCATCGCGCACGCCATGGGCCACGAGGCCGACGGCTCGCTCAGCGCCATGCTCAAGCACAAGATGTGGGCCACCGAGGTATCGGTGGGCGTGTCCGAGGACGACGCCGATGAATTTGGCTCGTTTGGCACGCTGTTTGAAGTCAGCGTCACGCTCACCGAGCAAGGACTCGCACACTGGGATGCCGTCGTCGCCATGGTGTTTGCTGCCGTGCGCTTCGTGGCGCGGGCGGCCCTGGGCTGCACGTGGATGTTCCACGAGCTGCGCACGGCGTCCACCATCAGCTTCCAGTTCCAGGACGCTGGTCAGCCGCTCTCGCGGTGCAAACGCCTCGCAGATTTGATGCAGGCGCGATACGCCGTGGCACGGGAAGACCTGCTGCGCTACGATGTGCTCCAGGGCGAGTTCGACGCGCAGCTTGTCGCCAGGCTGCTCCAGTACATGACGCCACGCAACACGCGTGTGGTGCTACTCTCGAGCTCGTTCCAGGCGGACGAGTCCACGTGGCGCCAAGAGCGGTGGCTCGGCGTGCCCTACCGTATCGAAACCATCCCAGCCGAGATGGTGGCGCAGTGGGGGCAGGACCCGTCGCCTGCTCTACCTCTCACGCTGCCTGAGCCCAACATCTTCATGCCCGAAGACCTCACGGTGTTGCCGCCGCTGACAACTGGTGAAGACCCGCGTGGCGAGCCAGTGCTGGTGTACACGTCGGCCATGAGCAAGCTCTGGTTCAAGCGCGACCAGCTCTTCGAGACGCCCAAGACGAACGCCAACTTTTTGCTGTGCCTGCCGTCGCTCACGGCGTGCGTGGCCAACCTCATGCACGCCAAGATGTACCTGCGTCTGTGCCACGAGGCGCTGCAGCAGGTCGAGTACCAAGCGTACTCGGCCAACTATTCGTACCAGCTCCACGTGCGCGACCTGGACATCGAGCTGACGTGTGCGGGTTTCAGCGACAAGCTACCGACGCTGATTCGCGCCGTGGTGGACGCGCTGCTCCACACGCCAGTGGACACCGCGGTGTTTGCACGCGTGCGCGATGAGATGCTCAAGGAGTACCGGAACCTGAACCTCAAGCCGTCGGTCAAGGCGAGGTATCTACGCCTGCAGTTGCTGGAGCAGACCGCGTTCCCGATCGACGACAAGATCGCGGTGCTGGAGCAGGCCACACGAGAAGACGTGGACGAATTCAAGGCTTCGGTGATGTGGCAGTGCGCGGCGTCGATCCGTGCGATGGTCCACGGCAACATCAACCGACCGGCGGCCGTCGCGCTGCTGCAGGCAGTCGAGTCGTGGGTCGACGACCACACCAAGGCGCAGCGGCTGCCTCCGCTGCTCTCGCCCAAGCGACCGCGTGCCAGCGTGCTGCCGTTCACGGCCAACGGACTCTTGCTGCGAGACGTGAGTGACCACGAGAGCGAGCCCAACTCGATCGTGGAGGTGTACTACCAGCTAGGTACGTGTGATGCCTTCGAGGACCTGGCGTACGCCGAGCTACTGCAGCACATGATGACGGAGCCGCTCTTCCACGAGCTGCGCACCAAGCAGCAGCTCGGGTACGAGGTCTACTGCATGGTGCGGGAGACCCACGGCGTGCTCGGGTTCAGCGTCTCGGTGCAGTCGGCGTCCCATGCCGCGGGGGAGATTGCGCTGCGTGTGGACGCCTTCTTGCACCAGGCGTTCGTCTCGATTCTCAAGACGCTGAGCGAGGAAGAGGTGGCCAAGCACGTGGCCAGCCTCGTGCGGGCCAAGACCAAAGACGACGCGAATCTGACCGAGGAGAGCGACCGGTACTGGGAGGAGATCCAGTCGCGGCGACTCGAGTTCCGTGTGGACGACAAGGTCGTGGACGTGCTGCGGACGTGCTCGGTGGACGCGTTGCGGGAGCGGTACGCCCGCTGGCTGCTGGCCGCGAGGGAGGACGCGACTCGGGGCGACGGCCGCGTCCGCAAGCTGCGCGTCCACGTGATCGGCCGCAGCAGCAAGTTTGTCAAGCCGATCGAGACGCTCGTGGCCAAGGACAAGGCGCCGCTACTGATTCATGACTGGCAGGAGTACAAGGCCGCGCTCACGTGCCACGCGCTCGGCGGCTACAGAGAGGACCTGGCCCACCGCCACCGCACCCACAGCGGACCGCGGAGCGGACGCATCCACGGCCACAGCCACGGTGCTCACAAGGGTGGTCGTGCTTAAAGCGAGCGAGCAAGTCAGTGTCAGCGAGTTGTTCAAGATCACGAGAATATAAATATGAGCGGCTGGCGGTTTGTTCACCTGCCGTGCGTACTGTAGTACCCTCGCGACCATGGGTGTGTGTCGGTGGACGATCGCGAGGCTGTGCGTGTCCTGCTACTCTGGCCACGACTGGCTCCCTCCCTCCCTCTCGTGGTGTGTGCGTGTGTGTGTCTTCTATCGTTCTAGCGTGGCTGCGATCCATGCTCAGTCCATACTGACGCTGTTCTGGAAGTCTTCGAGGTCCTTGGGTGTGACGAAATTCTGGATCGAGGGCTGCCGCAGTGCAAACGACTTGCGGTTGTACCGCGTGGCATTCGCCAGCGAGAGGGAGCCACCGCCACTGCCACTGGGGATCGCAGATGGGCCACCGGCTGCATCGTTCGTGCCACTGCCGCCCCCACTGTCGCCGCCAGCTTGCGGTACCGTGCCCGAGGACTGCCTTGGGAGATTACGTCGGATGGACGCCGCACGCGTAACCTCACGGAAGGCATCTTGTACACCAATACGCTTCTCAATGTGCTCCATCCGAGCCTGGAGATTATCCATTTGATTCTGGACCCGCGACTGCAGTGTGTCGATGTCAGAGGACACGTGGGACACGTGCATCAGGATCGTCTGCAGTGAATTCTCCATCGCGACTGCCCACTCTGGTACTTCACTCACGTCGGCTGGTGCGAGCTTGAGCGACCGCGTGGATCCCGCCGAGGGCTGGCTCAACCCAGCAGGAGGTATCTTGATACTACTACTACTGTTGGTGGTGTTGCTGGTGACATTGCTATTCCCAAGGACTGGTGGTGTATGTCGCAGCGAGTTCACGAGGTCGGAGGAGGACTCTGGTTTCGCACTGCGTGGTCGTGACGGTAGCGTTGCGTCGCTGTCCACGATCGGAGCCTGCCCTGGGACGGCACTCACGCGTGGCATGGCTGTTGTGCCGTCACTGGCCGCGACTGCCGCGGTGGAAGATGCCGTGGCGGGCGTACTGTTGTTCGACGCGGAGGTGGGACTGCTCGCAGAGACTGAGCTCGTGGCTGGGCCACTGACGTTGGCATTGGCTGAGGCCGTTTCTGTGTCGGCGAAGGAGTTACTGGCACTGGTGGTCGTGACGACTGCGGTCGTGATCTTGCGCTTGCTTCTGGATGTCTGCCTGTCCACCTGGGATTGAAAGAGCTCGCCGAGGTCTTCGATCTTGGTACGGATGTACTCGACGTTGACCTCCATCATCTCGAGCATGGTCATCTGCTTGTCCATCGGGTCGCTCACGTCGTGCGAGTTGACATACCGCTTGACCTGGCGGTAGACACGCAGCACGTCATAAAGTTTGTGCTCGGCCTTGGCAATCGCTGTGGCGCCACGCTTGCTCTTGGCCATGGCGTGGTGACGGCGCTGCACCGCTCGTAGCGAGATGTAGGCCTGGATGGCGCGAGCCGCGTGCTCATTGATGAGCCGCCGGTTCTCGTCCTTCTTGAGGAACGCGTTCACCTTGTGCTCGGACCGTGTCAGCACGAGGTAGTTGGACATGACAGCGATGGTCACGGCCGTGAACAGCGTCCCAAACAAGCCAGCGAGCACGGCAAAGAAGCGGCCCGATGGCGTGTGCGGCACCACGTCACCGTAGCCGATGGTAAGCATGGTGATGACCAACGCCCAGAGTGCGTCGGCGAACGGCATGGGAGTGCAGCACGAATCGCCGTGGAACGCACAGAGGAAGCGCTCAACCACGTACAGCGAGTAGCCTGTGGTGAGGAGCAAGATGGAGAAGCTCGCGAGGATGCACTTGCTTGGGTGGTTCTTGAGCGTCGACTTGAGGAAGAACGTAGATGTAAAGTCCACGTTCGTGAGCGCGCCGATGAACCAGCCGTTGCTCGAGTTGAACGAGTTGCGGGACTGGACGACGCGGAAGAGCAGGGAAACGCGGGCAAACATGATGAGGCTCGATGCCACGACGAGGTTGGGCCACTGCGGGTCCAGGGATTCAAGCCCTGGGAACGGGTGCACGACGAAGAGCAGCAACTCGAAGATGAGTCGACCGCGCAGCGGTGACGACAAGGGCGTGGCCTTGGGCGGCACAATGTTCTTGATCTTGAGCACCTCGCACTCGGCCGCGTAGAACGCGTAGACGTAGTAGAGCAGGATGAGCGTGGAGAACGAGAGCAGCACTCGCAGCGCGTGGAGCAGCATGCGGCCGTCCTGCACTGGCACGCTGTACGAGAGCGAGGCAAGACACGTGGGGCACCCCGTGGAAGCGTCGACGAGGCAGGTGCCGTCAAAGTCTTTGGTGTTGGCGAACCACGCGTACTCCATCTGCACGATCATGAGCGCGATGCCAAAGACGCCGTAGAAGAGCTGGAACGCCGTGTGGCGCCGCTGCGCCGTGATGAGCCGTATCCGCCGCTCCTGGGACGTCGTAGCGTCGGCGTTGGCGGCGGCATTGCGGGCAGCTTTACTCGCCGACTTGGTGGCGGCCGGTGGCGCCGTGATGGTGTGGCGGGATGGCCCGGCGTCGAGCGGCAGGATCTCGTTCTTGGCCGGCATCTCGCGGGCAATACACCGAGAGGCGACGGCGCTGTTGGGTTTGCTTGGCGCCGCGACCTATGGCAGTGTTGAGTCGTGTGGCGACTAATAAGCGCGTCCTACTAGTATTAAATAAACGGGGATGGATCCCCTCAGAAATAGCCACGGGCTTTGTTTGGTACTAAGTAGGTGAGAAACCCCTCGGATACATACTTGCTGTGCGTGTGATTTGGTTCAGTAAGTAGAGAGGCGACGGCGACGGCCGAATGACGCTGTCCCAACTTAGCTCGTTGCGACAAGCGCAGCAACGACAGCAAACGCCCTGCGACGCTTGCTGAGGAGAGACGTGCTGGACAAGTTGACTTGTATCGATTGGAGGCATGAGTGAATGGTACACAATCAACAGAGAGGGGAGTGGCGTCAAGTGAAAACACCTTCATTCCATATCGGTGCGCGAATCCTATCCACTGGCAGGTTGGTTGGCAGCTTAGTAGAAGAAGCCGATGACCTTGCCACCCGTGTGCTTGCGACGGGCCTCGTGGTGGTCCATGATGCCGAAGGTCGTGCTGAGCACAATGTGGCCGAACTGGCGCGACGGAAGCAGGTTGTTGATCCACTTCTCAATCTCGTTGAGCTTGACGTCGAAGCGTGGCGAGATCACACCGCACTTGTTGATGCGGCCCTTGAGCTCCACGACGATCTTGCCGGCACGGTGGTCATCGATGATCTCAAACTCACCGATGTAGCCTGTCAATCAATTCCACATGGATCAGTACATCCGCTTTCATCCACCCAAAATGGAGACCACGAACGCACCGTTCTTCTGCATGACCTGGAGGAACTTGACAATGACCTTCGACGAAGGGCGGATCAACACCTGACGCTTTCCGCGCTTCTCGGCGTTGTAGATGTTCTTAAGGCAGTCGGCAAGCACGCTCATACGGACCATTCTGGAGAGAGAGAGGGAAACCCATTAATCGCCATGTTCAGTTGCCAAGGTCAACTCGTCCCTCGATCGCGCTTCCCCTCGACCACTCTCACACATTTAGACACGAAGCTACAGGAGCGGAGCGCTGGGTAGCGACTCCACTGCGACCGCAGACTGCGCTGTGTGATCGATGGCTTAAACACGAGGGGGAGATCGCGAGAGGGCGGCTGCCTCCACAGTCACGTCGCGGTCGTCACGCGACTCAGATACGCGGTGCGCATGCGAGCACGGGCGACCGACCGCGACGTGGCCAATGCTTGAGGGTCTTCGCCGGGTCGAGCAGCAGGGAGCGGGGGGCGGGCATGCTTACTTGGCTGAGTTGGCGGATCGATTTGAACGAAGGGCTCTGTGGATTCACGAATGACCACCGCCTGGGTGCGTCTCGGTTGGTGACCAAGAACTGACTGGTGGAGCAAGAATGAATACCGGTTTTGTATTTTAACCAATCAACATACATATATAGTACCGGTTTTGCGTGTGGTTTGAATGTTGCCGGAACCGGTTTTTGAATGTGTCAGAGTGATTGTCACTAGCGAGTTGCCGCGCCTTGAAGGGGCGACACGAAGGAAAGCAACGAGATGGCCGCGTGATGGCGACGCTCGATTCGGACCGCATGTGACGCGACACCAGTAAGGAATATCTGGATACAAGGCTGACAGATGAAAGAGCACCTTCGACAATCGGCTTCCAGCGCAGCGACGAGCTTTCTAGAGCGCGAGCGTGTTCGCGATGAAGCGACGGCCAAGGATCGGCGCGGGCGAAGAGGTGTTCCCGCGAGTTCTATTGACAGTGATGTCATCGCACAACTTGCTGCGAAAGCAGAGGAACAACAAAGACTGCTACTGACCAGACTCGTCAGCAACGATCCTACTCGCAAGCCCCGCCACGCTGTTTCAGCCCACAAGGACCAAAGAATCCATGGCGAGCCTAACGAAGTGATCGCCGCTCCTGCCCCTCGACACAGACACGCGCCAATCACAATCGCCGAGTTCGATCAGAGTAAGTTCTCCTCTTTGATACATGAGTCAGTGACCATAACCTACCTTATCGTGTCACCAGAGTATTCGTCAACTGATCCGATGCTGCACTACATGATCAACGTCATTCGTGACTCAAAGCGAGTGCTCAGAGCAGACATTCCACGCACTCAAGGCAGGTTATAAATGACGCTATCTTCCCATACCGTGTGCTCATTCATGTGTACTACGTTGTAGATGACATCAGCAAACCAAGAGCGATACTAGAAGAGGACGTCCTCTTTCTGGTGTACCATCGCAACCCCCCATGTGGATTCCGCAACGTGTACTGGCTCGAGTTTGTCCCAGAGCACCGAGCTGTCAACGAAGAGACCGAGTATTTTACGCTTAGTCTGCACGGGCTGACTCATTTTCAAGGCTCAGTGGTTGTCGAGTTTGCGGACGTGGATGGTTGGATCGGAGAGAAGCGCGTGTTCGACTACATGTCCAACATGCCTGGACTCCAGAAACTGCAGGTGTTACTCTTCTTCAGCTCATGGAAGAAGAAGGCTATTCACCTCAAGCGCACGCGTATTCGCCATCGTGTGGCGTCAAATCTGTTTCAGTGCGACCCTATCGCTGCGCGTGTTCTGATCCAGATACGGGCATCCTGCTCCATGGTACGCTCATATAAGTCTGCAGCTCGCGTGAACATAGCTGTAACGTTCAGATGTGGAGTGTAGATTGAAGATCTTGATCGCATCCAATACCTGCCACCGGGAACGGCCATGCAATTGGTGCAAGTGGTGCAGGTAAGCTTCCACGAGCAATGATCTTGACGACCGCATCAGTAACATTTTTTTTCAGATCTATCGCGAACAAGTTCAGTCATCACGAGCAGTCATCAGGTCACACGTAGAGTCAGCTTGCGGACTCATGTATAGTGAGATTCAAGCTCTCAAGTCACGACGTGAAGAAGAGATAGTGTCTGAGAAGGCCAACTACGCGAATGTTTCCCGAACTACTCGGCTCGTGGAGCGCCTGTACTCGTTTCTCCGCCTCGTCGATTTGCTAATCTTCGAATCGCTATCGAGTCACCTCAACGACTTCTTCGCAAGCCTTCATCGCCAATTATGCGGGGCAGAAGGCAGCGCTTCCCAGCGGAGAGATGCCAGCGGAACAGATGAGTTCTCCATACAGCGGACGATTCTCGACGTTGACGGAACGGAAGAGCTTCGATACACCGGGAACTTCCGCCTCCTGCACCGATCTTTTCCCACACCTTTCATCTGCGCGACTCTGGTTGAGTCTATCCACCCAGAAGTATATCCAAGGGAGCCGGTGTCGGCAATGGGAGTCGCTCCAACGAAAGAGGAAGTCTTCGCTGCTCTCTACGGTTTACTGAACGAATACCTGGCAAGCGTCGATGGGACTACGCAATTGGTAAGGGGTGTCTGCATTCGTTTTCAGAGCGGTTTTAATCAAGGTCTCATGCTCGTGTTCATAGCTCGGGGATCTACGTTTCATGGACATTTTGGCTCCTTACACGCCACAAAATCGCCAAGCGTTCTTATCAACGTTGCTTCGTCCATCGACTCAAGTGTTGCAGCAGAAAGCAGCTATCCTAAAGGACATGAGGCACGCTATCGATACATACTACAAGCAACTTGAGGTGAGACGCTTAGAGACGCGGTCGCACCTCTTGCTCAAGTGCTGATTTAACTCTTTCAGATCCAACTATCGGATCGATCGACGCTCATTGAGAAGGTATTTGCGGCGCTGCAGACAGAAGAACAGCTTCAACGCCAATCGAAAGACTCATACACGCCCGATGTAGCTCGGGTTCTCACTGCAGAGCAGCATGAAAACCTCCACTCCGTATGGGGCGGCCTGCTGGACGAGCTCAAATCGATCCCTCGAGTGGTGCAGATTGGGGTGCTTCTTTTCGACCAGTCCTCATTACTCGAGCGATTTCAAGCGTTTGTGACGACTCGAATGCAGTCGATGATGGATGACCTCCCGTACATCTACTCGCAGTATCTAACGGATCTCCTTGTCGCAGTTGACGGTCGCATAGATCGAGTGATGAAGATACCGACAAGTATTACTGAAGCGATCACGTGGATCAAGGATGTGATGGAGATGATGCCATCGCACGAGTTTCGCCGGAGCTTCGACCTCAAGTGTGCAAACTTGGCAAACCTGAAACGGATGTTGAAGGCCAGCAACATTTCCTGCCGATCGCTAGCAGAACAAGAAGCGCTCAAGAAAAAGGATCTCGACTGGGAGTCTACGTACGAGACATTGATTATCTGCCTCGCTCGCGTTCAAGAAAAGGAGAGTGAGCACAGACGGAGCGTGTTGGAGCTCAGCAACAAGGCAGACGAGTACGTTTCAGCTCAACTAGACTTGGTCAAAGCTGACTTCAATCAGCTACCGCTTCATCATCACGAGCTGAAGCTCGACAAAAGGCGGACCGTGGATTTGGACAAGAAAAAGAAAGATATACTCGCGCGACTGGAACGGTTCGTCGCTTTGGAAGGAGATCGAGAAGAAATGTTGGAGCGGTACACGGTTTTCGCGCATGAGCATCGACAGCTGGAGGATCCTGATTCGTCTGAAGGCCACGAGCAGATTCCTCTCAAGTTCGGTGCAAACGGCGAGAGATCGCTGCCAAGTGAGCTCCTGCTTGAACATGTTTCAGTTGTCGTGGACATGCGGTCGTGGTTCTGTGCATGGGTGGCAATCGAGGAGAAGTGGCTGGACACCCCGCTACCATCAGTTCATGCCAGTCTCGTTCTCAGCCGGATTAAGCAGTTCCGACGACGCCTCGTGTATGCATCGAGCCGATTACTCCCCCCATCGACGGACGAGCATGATTGCTTCACTCATCGCGATCAAGAACTTGTCACTGATCTACGAGGGCGTGTTGAGAAAATGGCGAGTGACTATGTTATCTTCCAAGCGGTGACCAGCGGTGCGTTCGGCAGCGATCGGTGGAAGACATGCTGCGGGTTGTTTCTGCTGGAGCAGCAGGACCCTGCACGAATTACGTTGCGCATGATGAAACAGGAAGCAGAATCAGACGTCCATGCCATGAGAGAGTTCACCGCGGTTTGTGAGAGAGTGCTGGTCGAAGTCAAGCTACGAAGCCAAGTGGAACGTATTCGTCAGCGACTATCCGTGTGTAGCTTGGAGGCAACGAGCTCAAGCTACTTCGTCGTCATAAAGAACCTCGAGGCGACTCAGTTCGAACTGGACGACCTGCGGATGTCGGCGCAGCTCGTTATGCAGCCTCTAAATCCGTACCTTCAAGTAGCGAGTGTCCTCGCTCGCGACATCGACGCGAAGTTGGCGTTGTGCAACGCGCTGGTCACATTTCAGGGCCAATGGGAGGAGCTCACCCAACTTACGAGAATCAGCGATGTTGATGAGTTCTTCACAGGTCAAGTTGCATGGAAGGGGCCCGTGCAACGCCAAAAGAAGAAAGCTGGGAGAGATGAATCTGTCTGGAATGACTTCGTTGAGACAGCGAGGCAGTGGAACGAGCGTCTTCGGCGATTGGTGTGTATGTGTCAAGCCTCAACAGACTCGACAAAACTGGCCCCTCAAGGCAGTGGAGGGAGTGAAGTTTGCTCCGTCACGTGCTCTTTGGACGATGCGCTCAAGGCGTTCCATGGGTTCGACTTCGACTCATCGGTCCAGAAATGTGAAAGGGTCAGTCAACTCGTCTCGAGGTACATCAAAAGCCTCCGCGATGCTTGTCCACGGCTATTCAGTCTGAGTACCCACGAGACTATTCACTTGCTCGTTCACGAAGAAGATGTCGCTTCACTCAGACGAGCATTGAGTCGACTGTACCCGCACGCTCCGACGTTTCTGATCGAGAGAACCAGGAAGCAGGGCGATCCAAGTGCTGGCGACCTCGGCGTCGGCGCTATCGCAATCAACGGATGGAGAGACAGCCAGTCAGTTCACCAGTTTGCTGCCCCTGTTGTGAAGGTTGGTCGGATCAAGTTCTGGATGTCTCGCCTGGAGGAAGAAATGGGTGGAATCGTGCATGAAAACCTGAAGCGCGCAGTCGACACCGCGCTGTTTTGGGTGGAGGCCCCTGCGATGTGCGCGAACTTCATCGGCCATCTCCCGCAGTCGATCGCTGCATCTTTGAACCTCAGCTTCACCAGCTCGGTTCAGAGAGCTCTCGATGGCGATGCTACTGCCTCCGTCGACGGCGACGATACGGATCAATCGACCCTCATTCGATGCCAAGAACTCCGCGCATGCTACTCCGGTCTTCTCCAGAGTGCGGTTTCCAACCGAATCAGCAGCTCCTCAGTCCGCGGATGTGAACCAGGCGTCGAGTCAATAATCATCATCCTTCAGTACCAAGTCCAGGTGATCGATCTCATCGTATCTGCCGAAGAGAATCAAGCTGACGGCGCGAGTTCAGTGTGGAGAACCCAGCTGAAGATTGATTTCGTCGTGGAAGATACAGCAACGAAGGCGACACGAAGATTCTCTCGGTGCAACCGTTCTGAGTGGCAGGAAATCCTTGCGCTTGGCCCGTCATTTCCGATCACGTTTTTTGCCCGAGTCAGCGAATGCGAGTTTCCGATCGGACGTGAATACGTCGGGAGCCGTCGGGCTCCAGTCATCACCCCACTCACGGAGCGTTGCTCATTCGCCATCTACCGTGCAATGCACTCGAGTACCCTCGCAGTCATCAATCCATCTCATCAAGGAGGAAGTCGACTTCGTTGGATCATCCGATGGATCGCAGACACGCTGATGAAGCCATTGAACGAGATCACTTTTGAGAGCGGTTCTTCGTCAGTGGACTACACGCGGGTGACTGATGGTCTCCAGTTCGCTGCCGCGGCAGGATCCATGCTTGCACTCTATCGAGTGCATCTGCTAACCTCCACCTACTTCCGTATTGTGGTGGAGCATCTCCAGCAACTCAAGCGCGACGTGCAGAGCAACTTGGTGCAAGTGTCACACGGAGCAGTGGAGCTGAGAGCATTGCCACTCTTGCGTCCAACAGCAGCGGTCTTCGTTCCTTGTGGCCAGCGGACAATCGATCGCATCATATCGACATCAAAGTGGCTTCGGCCGATTGCGGTGACGATGCCAGCTCTCCCGTACTACACCAGGATATTGCTGTTACTCGCTGGATATCAGCCCGACGAGGTAAGTGCGGAGTCACTGTCTCTGTTTCATGATGACACCCACTGACGCATCGTTTTCTTCAGCTATCGAAACTCGAATCAGTGGTGCAATTCTTCGACGCGTTTGCAAGCATGTGTCCAAGCCACTCAACGTCGTCGTCCGCATTGTATCGCTTCGTGGCGCACGTGATCGATCGTGTGAAAGGTCTTCGTTATTCATGTCGTGTGCTCCTGCCGTCATCATCCAAGTCCGCCCTCCTTCACACACGATTCAAATCAGACAGCCGATCCAAGAGACGAGTCGCTACGTTCTTCAGACGGTCCTTGGACGGCCAAGATACAGCAGATTCCGTTGTGCACACACTATTTTCCTGCGTCGTCTGCGCGTTGTACGGCGCGTATCTTCGAAGAGCGATGTGCGGAGGTCCGAGCTTCGCTGAGATCCACAAGCTGGTCATCACCATGTTTCCAGGCGCTCAAGACTGCAACGTACAAGAGAAGGCAGCCAAGTCAAGTGAGGACGCGTTGTGGGAGGCGATCACGATGTCTCTTGCACACTCAAACCTGGCGTCAAACTCTGAGCTCCAAGAAAAGTGCATGGAGCTTGCCACGATCTTGTCTACGGATACGTCAGTGATTGTCTTGGGCTGTCCTGGCGGTGGAAAAACAACGTGCATCACGACGCTGCACAACGCCATAGAAGCTCTCGCTATCAGTGGAGACGACACCTCGACCGATGACTCCTCTCCCCAGAAGCCCACCCGAACTCAGCTAGTCTACATCTGCTCGGGGTTCGCAAGTTTCTTGCTCCAGTCGGTTCCACTATTGGCTTCGCTGCAGCCTGGAGCCCAACGATGGCTCTGCATCGATGGATACGTTGAAGAAGTTGGAATCTCGAAGTTCGAACCAGGTGCTGAGGGCCACTGCCTCGCGTCATTAGCGACGCGAGTATTCTACGAGACAACAAGCGTGGACTCAGCATCTCCATCGTTTGTGGTTCGCCATCGAGTTCTCTACATCCCACGGTTGGTCACACCCGCACATATCATGTCCAGTTGGCACGCGATGTGGGAGCCGAGGCTTCCCTTCCCAGAGGACTCAAAAGGTGCTGAGAATGTCGCGCTGGTCTTTCGCCTCACGGAGAGACTCGTCAACGGTTGCGTGCTGGTGTTCATCAAGGGCGAAGAGAACGCGGCTTGCGGGAATGAATCGACGGCACTCGACGACTCAGCTGCTGCTCAGGACAAGTCTCCAACCCACTTCGGCATGCTCTCCGTTCTCCACCTCACGCAGACGAGTGTACGAACCATCGGAGCGTTGTGCTTCCATCATCGAGCGCAGTTAGAAGACCTGACACCAGCGCAAGTCGCTCGCATGGTCGTCTTCGGAATTCTTTGGGGGTTCGCGGGACACGTGTCTGATTTCTACCGCCACAAACTGGAGCAAGTTGTGCGAGCTGAGGTATCACAAATCAGCGAACTCAAGCGGGGGCCAGTAGACTGGACGGGTGATCTCAACGATAGCGAGCACATCGGTGGCGGCGCGATATTCTGGGACAGAATCCAGCTTCCCCTCCATGGCGTGGTGTCAGGACTGTCGTCGACGACTGCATCGACCTCGGCTCGTTTCGTGGAAGACAAGAATGCGGATCGTGTCATCGTCATCTCTCCGGGGATGCTATCGCTGGTTCGGGTTGCGCGCCTTCTCATCCAGTCGACTCATTCGTTTCTCCTGGTTACATCGCGTGGAGGCGGCAAGAGCTCGCTGCTGCGGCTGCTTTGGCTCATGAACGAGAAAGATCGAGAAGCAGAAACAAAGATTGACGCCTCGCTGGATCACCGGTTCGCGCCGATGATCCTCAACTGGCAATCG